>OX461809.1:33203855-33318153 GCA_949802685.1 Dicyrtomina minuta
ATTATTGTTTAATCTAATTTTATTGTACAACTTCATATTGTATTATATTTACATTACAATACAATATTTTTCTTACGATAGTTTTACAATATTAAGGCACTAATTCTAACATCCAGGGATGCCAGATTTTACTATCAATTCCGGGACAACACCATGGACCTAACCCCCCCTCCCCCGTTTATTTCACCAAAATTGTATCTACCCCAACCCCCTCCCCCCTCCTGAAATTCTGTAACAAAATTTTATATCCTTATTTATGTTACAAAGCTAACTACATAAATTTAAATACTACAAAACTTGTTACTATCACAAAAGTCAAATTTATCCCAGAATCGTCGACAACAACTATTTCCTTTCTTGGTTATTGCATTTCTCACAAGATTTGGCAGAGCTAAACAAGCTTTTGTTTTCACTCACAAACAAAACTCGCCAAACTATTAGCGAGATTTTCCGTAAGATATATTTTTTCTAAAAGAGCGTCCAAAAAAACTTAAAATGGCACAACAACATGGTGCGCCTAATGAGTTTCGATCGTTATGATAATTACGATGTAGATACACGATTTTAGCGTAAAACAAAGGCTCAGAACACACTGCAGGAAATAAATTTGATATTAGGAGGAAACCCGATAAATTGTAATCAAGCGTTGTAATGCTGTTTTAAAACAAAATTGTCACTGTTACGATAGAGAGAGTTACAGTTTGAAACAACTAGTTTTATTTTTGGTACACCTGATGTTGAAGATAAATGTGTGAAGTATTACTTATTTCTATTAGAAAACTTAACGATTCAGGAATTTTCGGAGTTTAGCAATTCAAGAGCCCCTATTTGGTCATTGGTCAAACATTTTTTGAACATTTCAATCCAAGTGTTATTGTGTTAAGTATAAATGTAAAGCAAAGGTTTTTGACGTAAGGAGTGGTCAAATCAAAAATATTATAGAAACAAAAAAGTTTCAAAATTAGTTTTTACGACTACTTGAGACATGTTGAGCTGATTTGACGCGAAAGTGCAAAATTTAGAGTTTCAGAATTTTTGTAACTTTGACAAGTTTTTGTTACCCCATATTTTGAAAAACAAATTTTTTCTTAAAAACGCCCTAATATTTTGGTCTTGACTATGTGTAATCCTATTTTCGTCTGAAGCGGTCAATATTTGTGGAAGATATGGATCAGGAAACTTCGCCCAGAATGAACTGTGTCCTAAAATTTTGCCCCATATGGGTGGAAATCAGAAATTTTATATTTGGCCTGTAAACATCTAACAGGGTATACTTTTATTAAGATCAATAAGAACCACAAGTTTCCACCATCGAGTAATATCGTGGCCTATTGACCAAATAGGGACTCTCAAGTAAAGTTTACAAATGTAAAAGCTAATCCTTTAAATTTTAGTTTAGCAATCGCTAAGCTCTTTTGGGTTTAGCTTAAAAGTGTGAGGTTCTACCGTAGTTGTTTGCTTTAGATTTTTCCACTCTTTGTTAATTCTAACGTACTGTTGCTATTAGCAACGATAAATCTTGTTCAGCAAAAGCTGAAGCAGTTTGAGGTTTCGCAACAAATATAGAACGCGTTTGATTTGGAGAAAATTGGTGCGCTCAGACTGACCAATAGATTCGATTTTCCTTTTGCGAAACTCTTTCGCTTTTAGAGGCAGGATATTGCGAAATTAACAATTCGGTTCCGTTTTTCGAACCCGAAGAAAGTAAAATGTCATTTCTTTCTCCTGCGGAACCTCCCTCTTTTTGGGGACCTCCGCTTAAGCTAAACCTGTCTTTATGATTGAGGAGGAGCCTGTGCGCGTGGACACTCAAAATTGAACTTGAAAGTATAGTGCTAAAAGTAAAATTTTACTAAGCTAGAATTACAAACTTGCAAAAATTATATTTCGTTATAGTAAAGCAACGAAAGTAAATGTTTCTACGGCCACCGTCACAGCATTACAATGGCGATTGCATTCCATCGGGTTTCCCCCTATTGTATTGTAATTGTATTTACAATTACAATTTTAAATTTGGAATGTAATTTTATAAAAATACAATTACAATTACAATTTATAATATTACGGCACTCGACCAGAGAAGAAACGCTTAATTTGAATAAAATTTAATAAATTAAAAGGTTGATTGTTGAATTTTGCTTCTTGAGTTGCAAGTTTGAAACTGATATTTTTGATCAAGCTAACTAGTAAAATTGAAGTTAGAAGTCATTAAAGACATTGAAGTACTTTTATGCAGTGGTCCGGAAACTTTTAAGACGTTCCATGGTGAAAGTGTCATACTGTTTTTGAACTACTATTCTATTGACCGGAATGAGCTTTCCTTGATGCAGAGGTACTTTGGTTTTTCATTTTTTATTAATAATTTAGCCCAAGCTATGCTCAAAAGATAAATATGTAGTTTCACATATACCCCCATCAGGGGTAAATGGGCTTGAAAGTACATTCGGAGTGATAATTCCCCCATCCGTAGCGTCCACATATGTGTACTGATTTGGAAAATTTTTTTTATTTTCTTAGGCAACACAAATTTATTAGAGGGTTTTGCAGAATTTTGAAAAAATATTAAAAGTAAAATTTTTTTATGTTAATTAAATTAAGGCAATTTGGTTTCTCAAGTCGTGAATTATTTAATGTCTATAAAACTTATATTAAATCTCAGTTGGAATTTGCAATCCCAAATTTGAGAAATAGTCTTAACATATGTGATATCAATAGAATCACTCGAATTAAAAATGATGTCTATCTATAATTACCAAAACCAAAACAACTGTAGTTCTAATTATAATTATAATTAAATACTTTATATGTATAATACATAGTCAATAATAGATCGGATCTCCATTCTTGGGCTTAAATTAGGAGGATCTTTGTACAAATCTTATCGATTTAGACATCTAATTAATCCATGTATAAAAACTTATTGTTCAACTAGGCCAAAAAATCATTTTAGAACTGTTACTTGTAAACGGAGTAGATATCTCAAATCATCGGTCCCTACATTAATTAAACAACTTAATACTTTAGGTTCAGCTAAAGTAAGTAAATTAGACGAATGTTACAACACCTCAATGACCCAGTCCTCTAAGGACAATTAATTAATTTAAGTTATTATGTTGCATTGTAAGATTGAGTTCATGTCCTGCTATCCCTGAATTCAATACCTTGATATTTCACTCCATGCATTGAGTCATCTTAATGGGTGCTGTGTTTATGTATGCAATTACCTTGGGGCAATAAATCGTTACTATTATTATTTTGGAATGGGAATATTTCCTGAACGTTGGGAGTATTGTATTTGAAAGAGATCCAGTAACCTGAAGTCACTCAAATGCAGTTCAGGCGAATAAAAAGAAGCGTTTCTTTGGTATGTGATGCCCATTTCGGTAAGCGATGCCCAGGCCGTTGTTTTTTTTATTTGAAGTGCAATGAATATAAATCGACGAGAAATGAATGAATCTACCGCAAAACAGTATTTCATGTCGTAGAACCTGAAGTAACACTGAACCAGGCTCCTAAAGTCAGTTCTTCCTACCCCCCCCCCCCCCCCAACGTAACCTAACCATAAATATAACAAACCTCAATAGGTAGCCACAAGCGAATATATAGCCGCAACAGTAATCCTGAAATAACTAAAAGCCATGAGCTTCAAAGCGAAAATATAGGTCAACTGTTGAGTGCTTTTTTATAAATACATATATATATATACATATTTTATTATATATATTATTATTGTATTGATTTAAACCGTTCCTCGTGGTCTTGAAATAAAATTCTCAATTCTCAACATCTTTATTATACTACTAACATACACCCAGGTAGGGATGGCAGTTTGAAAATTCCCAGGGAATTTGGGAGTTTTGGGAGTGGGAATTTATAGGGAATTTTGGGAGTTTTCAATGCTGGGAGTTTACTGAAAACTCCCTTTGATTACATTTTCAATTTTGATTCTCACATTAAAAAATTTTAATTTTGATTGTCACGTTTATCACTAGCTTCTAGGATCAAATTCGTGTTTAAGCGAACCATTTTCAACTATTATTTTAACTAAAAATGCCACGACCGGCATATTAAATTGGTTACATTGGAAGTTGTGTGAAAGATGAAATTTTAAGTGTATATATTAGGATTTTAATCTACAGTTAAAAAATGCTGTTTAATGTAAGAAAACACACATACTTTGATGTTATTACTAATCTTTTCTTGCTGGACTACTAAAAATAACGTTTTTTATTTTTTCAAAATTTTGTATTTCAAGGGAATATTAGGAATATTCCCAAGGAATATTGGGAACATTGGGAATTTTCCCTGGGAATTTTGGGAGTTTTCAAATAAGGGAATTTTGTGGGAATTTTGGGCATTTTCAGGGAGTTTTGGGAGTTTTGAAAATGCCCGGCATATTCAGCTGGGAATGGGAATATTGCCATCCCTACACCCAGGGTTTTAAATATGCCACTTTTTTGTGGAAAATACCACCACATTGGTGAATACTGTTACATACCGGTTTATACCGGTATAAAGTGGTAAATACTGGTATATACATTTATGAAGCCTTAAGTATTTAAAAAAGGTGCTAATATAATTTTAATTCTAGTAAAAACTCAGCAGCATATAGTACTAAATATCTGTAATGCCTAATAATACAAAAAACCTTACTCTATTTGGTGAAAATTGATTGTATAGTTGATACATAAATACATTTATTTAGCCACAATAAACGAGTTCAGTATTCGGCCAAGATGTAGCAAATCATGGTGGATTTTTGTGGTTAAATACTGACAATCTAAAATTATTCGCCGGTGTAATCACTAAAATCGGTTTTGTTCTGTTACTTGAATCCACAGAAGCAAAACGTTAGGTTTGTCATTCGTCATTCCATCATGGTAAAGCCTATTTCTTGAATAAGTTTGAACGCAACCAGACGTAGAAAATTGTCTCTCCAATGATCCATTTAATGAAGAGCAATTGTACATTTTATTCATTAACTTTGCCATATTGTCCGTCCAGAATAGCATGGATTGATTTGGTAGCTACTTTTGAACCTTGTCATTTTTCAAGTTTTTTAAAAGATTTACCCCATCTGTGCTTGTATAAATGCCAGTATATGCCAAGAAAAAATTCAAATGTTTTTCAATTTACCACTTTATACCAGTATATACCAGTATGTGCCAAAGTGTCACGTAAACAGTATTTACCACCCCTGGTATTTACCGGTATTTACCATGGTATATACCACAGTGGTATTTACCACTTTAAAACCATGATGCCAGTATATGCCAAGATGAAAATCAACCTTTTTTCAATTTACCACTTTATACCAGTATGTGCCAGTACGTGTCAAAGTGTCACAAAAACAGTATTTACCACCCCTGGTATTTACCGGTATTTACCATGGTATATACCACAGCGGTATTTACCACTTGATCACCCTGCATACATCATAACATAACACAACATACATGCGTCGCCGCATGTTTTCTTATACTCTATATTAGTAGATTTATTCATTTCTCGTCGATTTATATTCATTGCACTTCAAATAAATTTTTGTTTTGGACATCACTTACCAAAGTTAGGCATCACTTACCAAAATGGGCATCACTTGCTGAAATGGGCATCACTTACAAAAATGGGGATCACTTACCGGCCTGGGCATCACTTATCAAATAACAGCCATAAATAGGCCCATTGCAGAACAATCCTTTTTACTGTGACGTGTCTTTATTTATGGAAGTTGCTTTGCTAACTCGTTATAAAGTATATGTGAGCAAGAGCGAAAACCTTTCGCACTGAACTTGCGGGGTTTTGGAAAAATATTAAACGCAAGGCTAAAATACAAGGAAGAAGTTTCAACATTTTGATTTTTTTAAATTTTATATTTTCGCGTCAAATGTTTATTTATTACACCTAACAGATAGAAAAGCATATTTAAAAAATATGACTTTGTTCAATTTGAGTATTCAAAATCCAGTTATTTGAAGATTAAAGTTTTGATGGTACGCAGAATGGACCAGTGCAGTGATTACAAATTCGATCTCCAGATAATGGCATTTTAAATACTCAAATCAAAAATTAAAGAGTCTAAATTTTTTCTAAATGTGCTTTTCTATCTGTTAAGTGTAATAGAATAAAATTTGGCGCGAATATATAAAATGTAAAAAAATCAGTTTAAAGCTTATTTTATTTTAGCCTTACTATTAATTTTTTTTTCAAAATCCCGCAAAATCCATAAATAATTTTGTGTTGCCTACGAAAATATATTTTTTTGTCCAAATTTTTGTTCACATTTGTGAACGCTACGGAACTATTACTCACAATGTGCTTTCAAGCCCCTGATGGGGGATTTGTGAAACTCCGTAATTATCTTTTGAGTATAACTTGGGCTAAATTAGCATTAAAAAAAATGAAAAACCAATATAACTCTACATCGAGACAATTTCATTCCAGTGAATAGTATGGCAATTCTTTTAAATATGCTCTATGGTTAAGGGCCTCGAATAGACTGGTTTATGTTCAAGTCATCAGAGAAAAATTAAACGTTAAAATATTACAACACTAATAATTTAATTATTTTAACCAATGAAATTGTGTTGTGTTGCAAACCAGAGGAGAGTTGGGCCCAGAAAGGCTTGAATTGAATGAGTCGTCGGTCGCATTGTGTAAGCAACACCAAGCAAACTAAAAGCAGCGTAATGAGTACAAGAGTGTACAGCCCACCAATTGATTTACAGAGGAATTCGGATTTAAATTCAGTACCGTCATGTCCAATTAATACTGTTAATAATAATTCGCTACCTTCTGAAATTATTCCTGTCGAACTTCATTCCTATTACCCAAATTCCATTTCATCGTCAACCCCAAAGTCTTTACAAAGTCCTCCAAAGGTACTGCCAGCTCGAAGAAATGTATCAAGAAATTTGTTTGGTTCGCCAGATCCTAGAAGTGTGCAGTTTGCTCGGGATAAAATAAAAGAAATTAGAGCGATAGACAAAATCAAATGGAATTTTGATTTCGATCGAGAAACTCCATTGGATGGGAGGTAAAGAAATTACATTTTATATTTTGCAAACGCACTAGTAACAATAAAAAATGATAGTGTAATATATTTATTGTCCGTATCAGCTGTCAGTTGTCTTGTTTAATATATGCTTAACTAAAAGACCTGTACCAACTGAGTTTGTCAAATCACGACGATTTCCAGGTTAAATTTAATCTCAACCAAAAATACTAAAATGCGAAGCCTAAACTGACAAAAAATAGACACAGTCAGAGATAATCACATTTTGTACTTTGTCACTTAGTAAAGTTCGTAGATTCGTCATAATCCATCGTAAAATTTATTTTTAACAGAATTTAACATTTTTTACCGGGTTTTCTCCTCCAGAATATAATAAAGCGTTGTTTTTTCCTAGCTCAATATTGAATCGATTCATCAATTGTGTTTAACAATAAACATAATCTGCATTGTCTATGATCAATTACTTCAAACCGGACTGCATGAAAATATTAAAGCTTAGAATTTATTACAAAAAAATGATAAACCCGACGTGTAAAAGTTATGAAAGATGCCATACGCAATAATTATTACAATTTTCAGTTTGCTTGCATGCGTTTAAATTATTCAATGTGAGGGTTTTAACATGAATGTATGTCGCTAAAAGTAATACTAAGGGAAAGTGACATCAATAATTTAGAGGTGAATTTAAAGTTGCCCTACGCTGTAAGTTAATACACTAAATTTGGCCAATAGAAAACAAAAAATATTAAATTTCGCTGAAAATAAATCTACAAACACCGTGTAACCAAAGAAAATATGATATCTGTTGTCTTTATTTTTGATTGATTGATTTGATATTTTGACCAGATTGATTCAAATAGGCAACCGCCTTACTACCAGCTAGATTCTGTAAAAATAATAAAAACTTGGTTGATGTAATGTTTTTTAATGTTGGCCATGGTAATGTATGTGATCGACACAGAAAATTCAAAAAATTCGGGTTTTAAATTCCTTTTATCTACCGTTTTACCACAATCTTATCATAACTTACTTCATACAGGGGAAAATAAACTCGAAAGTTCATATTTTGAACGTTATTAGCTTTAGGAATATAGTTAAGGTTGGTGTCGACCAATTTTTTACTCCCAGGAAATACAGAGAAATACAGACAGAGGTAGAGTTATTCTTTTCTTTAAAATTCTTTTTTATACTAAAATTATAAAGCAAGGCGAACCTTTTTCTTTGGCTTAATATAATTTGAATCACTTAAGGGTGCGTCAAATTCCTTCTTCCTAACATAAATAACTGATATTGCACTCAAGTCTCTTGACATTCCTAAATTGTAATATTTGACGTAAAAGAAGCTTTTAATCTTGTCTAACCCAATATTCTTGTCACAATTTCAATTGATATGCAGAATAATCTGCTTGATATTTTATGGATCATTAGTTTTTTAAGTAACCGCTC
Organism: Dicyrtomina minuta; assembly: GCA_949802685.1. Taxonomy (NCBI): domain Eukaryota; kingdom Metazoa; phylum Arthropoda; class Collembola; order Symphypleona; family Dicyrtomidae; genus Dicyrtomina; species Dicyrtomina minuta. The sequence goes on from OX461809.1 coordinate 33,212,317, forward strand.
CCAATGTGTGAAAGAGGAAGATTTGTTTTCTAATTTGGTATTATTATTAAACAATTACACTCCCTCATGGGCGATGCCCCTGGAAGGGTTGCATTTATTTTCACACACATATATTTTACACATTGCTGGATTGAGGAATAAAATGCAAGTTTTAAGTATGTTTGGATAAAAATATTTTACATAAGTAAGATTAGGAGTTCCGATTGAGACAATATACGTAAACAATTTACATTTTAAGTATTCACATTTTTTACTTTACATTTCTGCATATTCTGTGTATCTGTAATTTAAGATCTTTACTAAAGCAATATCATTTGACTTCATTTGTTTCTGCAGTGCCAAGCATATTAGTATCATGTATCAATTATATCTGTAATATTACGCTGCATAATTAAATAACGTAATAAATTACGCAGAATGTGCTGCGTTGTGATTCTGCGGATTTAATAGTTAGATTATTATTCAAGTAATAAACTACAATAGTTGGTTACTGTAAATAGAATATGCTTGTGTATACTTTTATATTATTGCGTTCATTTTCAGTATTAGGAGCTTTGTGTAGGCTTTATACAATTTAAATTTAGTCTTGCATTTTTAAAAAATATTTTATACTTAATAATGTCTTGCTAGCTTTAATACATTAAAATGGCCATAAAGGGTGGCCAAATACAAATAGGATATATTATAACATATTTTTGTTAGCTTTACGTCTATATGTAAAATTTGTTACTGTTTATATTTGAAGTTGTTTTTAAGACTTGGAAATTGTGGTCACAACGGTACGTAGTTTTGCAGGGTCCATTTATAATGGTCAGCAGTTGATTTTGTATGAATGTTTTGACTGTTGGGTTTTCTGCTTTGTATTGTTTTCCTCTTTTAAATAAAGCGTAGTGGATTCTGTTTTCAGTTGACGTTCTGTATTGCTCAATGTAAATCATTGATGTACTTGGAGTATTTCGAAGTGCTGCTTTTCTTGCCCAGATTGTATCTTTTTCGAGTACGGAAAGTTGATGAACTAAGATAGGCCTGCATTTTCCATCCATTGAGCTTCCCAGTCGTGTTGCGGAGTCGCATCGAAAATTTTTCATAGATATCTGCCCCATAATTGTTTTAATGACGTCCCTTAAAGATTTAGTTGATTTATGTTTGTCCTCATGAATACCGTGAATTGCAATAGGCGTAACAAACTCTCGCGGTTCAGGTCGAGTGGTCACGGAATCAGTTTTGAAGTGCTGTTTGAGTAACGGAAGAGTTTTAGGACATTTCAGTGGTAGGCGACTCGTTTCAGTTTGATTGTTGGTAATAGTTTCAGGTTCTTCAGTTTTTTAACTTAGCGAGGTTTCAATTTTGTCCAAGAGATTTTCAATATTTGAGATTTTTTCATCAGTTTTGTTTTGTTTCTTTTTGACTTTAACAAACTGATTTTTAAGTTGATTGACGCGTTCAATAAGCGGTTGTATCACTGCAATAGCTTGCAATTTTAATTTCTGGAGTTTGTTTTGCATTGAACCTACTCTTGCAAGAATGGGCCTTATCATTGTAAGTGCGTTCTGCTTTGCTTTAATAATATGATGCTGCACACCCTGTATATCTTCAAGATGGTACCTAAAGGTAGTGTATACATATCGCTCAAATTCTTTTGCGTCAGTTAAATTATTCTCGTAGTCGTCGTCTGTGGTATAATATTCTGACATAACAACGGAATTTGCAAACTTGCTTAAGACACGTCACTGATTAAAAATAATTTTTTTTATTAGCTATGAATTTATTAAATGTTTGTATTTTGTGGTTTAAAAATTCAACCAATTATCACAATTGTGTAAGTGTTGGACTACAAAATTCAGCGTAAAAAATGGAGTACAACTATACAAATTAATTTAATGTACGATAAAATTAATGTGTTTTCCCAGTAAGATACTTGTGGAGAGTTTGTGGAGCAGTTGTTAGCGCTAGCGTGTCTCAATCGGAACTCAATTCTGATTTGGTACCCATAGGTGATGGCACCCCTTTGGCCACAAACATGGCCCTATTATCCATAAATTCTCTTTCATGAGATGAATTCTCTTTTAGTAAATATTTCAAAATTTTGTTATTAATCCCAATACCACTGTAGTGCTACCATTGTTGACGACTTGACTCTTTTAGAAAAAGTTAAGAATAATGCCAACCTAGAATGCAATAATTATTAAGTGATATTAAAAAATAGTCTAATCATTTGAAAATGCAAATTAATACTCAAAAGTGCTGTAATAATTAATGACATGTGTAGTAAAAGTAAGCCACCTAAAACTTAAATTTAACAATATTGTAATTTCTACAATAAAATATATAAAACTCCTGCGTGTTTTTATTAATGATAAACTCAAATGGAAGGAGCATGTTGATCATGTAAGGCAATTTGGTTTCTCAAGTCGTGAATTGCCTAATGTCTATAAAACTTATATTAAATCTCAGTTACAATTTGCAATCCCAAGGGAAAAAAGTTTTTAAATATAATGTGATATCAATAGAATCACTCGAATTAAAAAACGATGTCTATCTATAATTACCAAAACCAAAACAACTGTAGTTCTAATTATAATTCAATACTTAATATGTATAATACAAAATCAATAATAGATCGGATCTCCATTCTTGGGCTTAAATTAGGAGAATCTTTGTACAAATGTTATCGATTTAGACATCTAATTAATTAATTAACCCATGTATAAAAATGTATTGTTCAACTAAACCAAACAATCATTTTAGAACTGTTACCTGTCTGGCAGTTTGAGTCAATTTTGAACGCGTGACGGTCAAATGTAAGCTACCAGAATGTTTTAAAACGCTCATTTTTGACTGTGAGACGATCAAAATTAAATGTTTCACATTCAATTCTGATGGTTTGGTGACTTCCATGCTAATTGCATGCAGATGCTTTAGCATACAAATTTAGCTTGTCCCCTCATTATCACTTTTACTAAGACAGTTCTGACAGAAGGGGGTACAGTTGTGGAATGTGCTAAATTTTATGCTATTTCAGCTCAGAAAGTTATTTTACTTGTCTGGTTTGAAATTTCGCTGTCAGGTTGCTTAACCCACCGCGCGGGCGATTTAGGCGTTCATGTTTGAACTTAACACGGTTATTTTTGAACGACTAGAAATCATGCCTATTGCTTTAGCTTAGGTCACGATTAAAAATAAACGTGACACATTCAAACTTGAACTCCTCTGAGTGCAGCAAAATTTGATCTTCACACGTTCAAAATTGACTCAAAGTGCCAGACTGTACATTAATCAAACAACCTAATTCTGGAAATGGCTTTGTATGTATGTATGTATGTGAGTGAGAATGAATGAAATTTTGAATGAATGAATGTTGTTGCACAGTTGTTAAGCTCCCAATTTCAGACGAGCGGATATTTGTAGTTTTATAAAACACACACTTAGGTGAATTTTCACTTTTTCCTCCCTATACCATTGAAGCGCATTTTGCCTTTTTACGAGCAAACCCCGCCAACGTATACCCTTGTTTTTTAACGTTATATCTTTTTCGAAAAGAAAATCGTAAAAATCTAGAAATCGCTTAACAACATGCTTTAAACTCGAAAATTATTTCTGCAAAATAATTTTTATTGTAATTTCAAAAATGGTCGAAATTTCAGATTCTGATTTTTTCCATTTCCGTAACTATGGAAATTTTTGGTAAACCCAGGTATAAAATATGAAACACCAGTAACTCTGAAATGTGTTCTAAGGAGCTTTAGTGCCTCACGTAACTTACGTAAAAACTTTTTGTAACTGCAGTATGTTCTATCTGCGCTATTATAAAACCAAATACATTAGCTTAGGCTTGCATGGCATTGCTGGTTATGCAAATTAATTCGTTGCATTGCATTGGTAAAATGTTATAATTGAAAGAAATTTCACTTAAATAAATTACCGTAGGTATCAAAAGGACTTATGTGCACGTTTAGCTAAAAACAAAATCCACTACCTACAAAACAACTAAAGTATCATGTCACTCGAATCATGTACATGCACAGTTTTTGAAAGCATGTAGTAAGAATATTTTGCAGTTTAAAACAAACATCCTAATGCTTGTCTTTTTATAGTTATGATTGCATCCTTTAGAAAACTTGTAAACAGAGCATTTTGCATTTTTAAAAGCATGTAAATTAAATATATTCAATTTTCCGAAACCAAGTGTATCTTGTCCTAATGCGCGGGTTAGCAATACAACGCGTGTCGAAGGTCTTTGTTTGAATAGTGCGCGGGTCTACTTAACACATTATTCAATATAAGTACGCGGGCCTGCAATACTACGCGGGTCTTCAAGATATAAATTTAAATAGTAAGAAAGGTTCTTTATTACAACATATGCGGTTAGTAACAAAATATGAGTTTTCCAAAGACAATTAAATAAATAATTTTGTACGTTTTGCAGCAAGCAAATAGGACTATTTTGACTTTTTAGAAGCAAACAAATAGAAGATTTCGCACTTTTTAAAATCCTGCAGATAGAAAACTTTAAACTTTTTTAAGCGTGCAAATGGGACCAATTGCGCATTTGTATGTTTTTTAAGGTACAAAATGTTCTATTTACAAGTTTTTCTAAAGATCTTAAAAGTTCTATCTACTTTCTTTTAGAAGTCCTAACAGTTTAGTTTCTTGTTTTTTAAAATATCAAAATCTTCTATTCACTTGATTTTAAAAAGTTCAAAATGTTCTATATGCTTGTTTTTAAAAATTAAAAAAAAACAATTTAGCAGGGACACGCCTTATGGTGATCTTGCCGTAATAGTCATCAGTGTCTGGCGTTGAAATACAGGATGTGTAAGAAATAATTGAGGAGTTGGAATTAATAGCTTATAGCCGCAAATCCTTGGTATATAAATAATACTACATCATTATGTGAAACCTCGCACTGAAAAAACTTTATGAACCTTCTACTTCAAAAAATTAGAACCAAGATATTAATTTGATAACTATAAACTTCTAAATTCCGAGTAAAACGTGAAATGCGGGCATGTACTGTTAACTACAATTATTGGCAACTAAAATAACTCGATTCCCAATTTAGTTTTCTTTTGGATAGGCCGGAAGTCAATCAAATTAAAAGGCACAAAATTTCAAGCTTGAAGCCGCAATAGCGATTAGCTCAGTGTGCATATATGTGATCACCAGATAAATCCTTAAAACACATCATAGCATCATTATTTTATTGATTTCCATTAGATAACAATAATAACACTCAACTACATGTATGGCAATCATTTGAAATGTATACATTTATGTGATCTTTAAAGGTCATAAATATGAATTTAAATTAAATTTGATGTATAGGTTAAGGCAGTTTGCTGCAAATAGTTTTGTAGACACTATATGTGAATTATTTTCCCTAAAAAGAGAAAAGGAAATCTCTAAAAGGCAAATGTTACCATTAAGACGCGAGCTATCAAAATTTCCTAGTCTTAATGCTTAATTAATAAGGCTCCTTAGAAAACATTTCAGAATTACTGGTAATTTTATATTTTATACCTGGGATTACCAAAAATTTCCATAGTAACGTTAATGGAAAAAATCAGAATCTGAAATTTCGACCATTTTTGAAATTACAATAAAAATTATTTTCGAGTTCAAAGCATGTTGTTAAGCGATTTCTAGTTTTTTACGATTTTCTTTTCGAAAAAAATATAACGTTAAAAAACAAGGGTATACGTTGGCAGAGTTTGCTCGTAAAAAGGCAAAATGCGCTTCAATGGTATAGGAAGGAAAAAGTGAAAATTCACCTAAGTGTGTGTTTTATAAAACTACAAATATCCGCTCGTCAATTTCAGACTGTCTTCAGTCTCTTAATCTGTTTGTCTTCAGCTCAAAAAAGCCAAGCCTCTTCAGCATCGAGTCCAACGGATCGGCGGGAATGCATATGGCAGTGAGATGGCAAGTGTCAGCTCGAGCCAAGACGCAAGGAGCTCGCTGCTGACACTTATCAACGTAGGGTCAACCCTACATTACCCCCTGCCCCATAAAGATTTTTTAGCCCTAGAGTCGTGAGGACAGAACACAAAAAAAAACAAGCAAAAGCAAAATATTCAAACGACCTTGAGACATAAAACAGGCCGAGATAAAACCAAAATAACACAAAACGTATGAAATATGTGGGCACCGGGTGCCGGCTACCCATATTCAAGATGAACGGAATAAACAAAACACAAACAAACAAACAAAATTCATTCAATGCACACTCAACTACAGCTAGTCTTGACCGGGAACTCTCAAACAGAACCGCTTTTCATCAAGCTTACTTGCCTACTTGGTCATAAATTATTAATTTAAATAAAAACAAAAATATTTTTACTATATATTACTATACTATATACAAAAAAACTTTTTAGCTATAGGCACTACGCTAATGGATTTCACTTTAGGATATTGAACGTAGAAAAATAGGGGCGATTTCACAGGGGCGATATCACTTTATTAGCACAACACAACATAAAATCACAAAACAAAAAACAACACTGGCACTGAACAATTAGTTGTTAATTCAAAAAGAATTCTCCCATGCCTTGGAGTAGAAGAACGGCTAGTAATAATGGCGTCCCTGGCAGCCGTAAATGAAACACACGGGCGCTCAGTCCAGTCGTCTCTAAAACGCTCAGCCTTTGCGGGATCTACCAAGTCGCAATCCCCATAGATATGGCCATATGACGAACTGTATCCACAAAACACGTCCCCTGTTTCTATGACACTTAGATTCGTCTCTATTAGATGTTGCTGCTGATGTAGCTTCAGAGAACTATGCGCCTAAAACTTGATTCGAGGTTGGGCACGCATGCACAACCGAAGGAACAAAAACCTATCTAGTTCCATCATATAGTCTTGTACCATCCAGTCATTATACTGCTCCTTTTGTTGATTTTCCTGAAGATGTGCTAACGGTAGTAACCCATGATGGTTCCTGGCTTGATTATAGAATGGGTTTTTAGAGCCTGCATGCAATTGATTAATTGGCAAACTTTGAGCTGTATGTTCTTCTGCTAGGTTGTTTTAAATTGGATTACTTACGTGATCACTTGTAGCACGGTTATTAGAAGAAAATATTACTGAACTGACGAGGAAAACGGGGACGTTTGTTGAATAACTGGAGCTAGACATAAACAAAACATTTTTTACATTTTCGGGGGCACCTACACTATTAGGGACACTGGGAAATTGATTTTTCAGAGAGATCGTATTACGCACGCCGTTCGTTGTTGTCGGCAACGTTGAAAGGACTACCTCACATGAAACGTGTGCATACTACGGGCTCTACAAACAAAAGGTCACGTCTTTCTTTCTTTTACGGCCCTCGGAACGCTGAATTCAACTTCTTTGTCGACCCTGGGCCTCAAATATAATTGAGCAGTAAAACCAAGTCGCCTATTCCAAACGTGTGTGGCAGATGTTTCTGCAGATTGTTAGCTGTTCGCCTCTGCTGTTCTCTCCGCGTTCGTTTGTTTGCCTTGTCCAGCGCCTCTTGTTGCAACCGCGCTCTATCTTCAGAGGACATCATTATCTAAATTTAACACTGGAAATAACAAATCACTGGGAAAAGTTGGGTGCTGCCTAAACACTAGATAGTACAGTGCATACACTGTTGTAGCACTAATCTTAGTTTTTAATGCGAATCACGCTGTGACTAATAACTTATTCTAATCTGTATGCTGAGCATTACAGAACTTTCGGACGCACTGTTTCACTTATTTCTTATAGCGTTTAACCAATACTTGGGATTAAGGGTGAGCAGGAGTGGAGAAAATTTGCTAAACATGCTCACTGCAAACATCTTTGAAATTCTTACAGCTAAATGCGTTCCGTTATCGCTGGTGACTATTGCAGGAAAACAGTACGTATATAGTAAATGTCTTTTTAACGCTTTAATTGCGTCTGCGGCCTTGCAACCCCTGGTAGGGACACAAATCACATATCTTGTAAATGGGTCAATAATGGTGAGTTCATATTTGTTGTTCATCTTTGTGGTGTTTATAGGCCTAATGAAATCGATCGAGACTCGATAAAACTTCCTATTGCTAAGAGGCGTAGGGTTAAAAAGTCCAGCTGTTGAGATTTTCCTGTTGTTAAATGTCTGGCAATTTGGACAATGTTTCACAAGTTCCTTTAGGTCCTTGTACATTTTTGGCCACGTGTACCTCAATTTTATCACGCTCCATATCTTGAAATTTTCATGGTGCCCCTTTGCTGTAGTCGAATGGACTGCCTTAAAAACCACGTACCTCATGTTCTTTGGCACCATTAGTTTTCAAATCCTTCCTGGTATGTGACTGTTGGCTTTATACATTACTCCGTGAATCGAAGCATAGTCTTTGTACAGAAGAGGACTGGTAGTAGCATTGGTGGCGTTTGTTTAGTCGTTAATGCGTTTAATTAGCTTGGCCAAATCGGGTTCTTTGTTTTGCGCGGAAATAAATTTTCTGTTTTGTTGCGGGCAGCTAGAACAAAGTGGTTCATCGCCAGTGAGTTCATTGACACTTAACTCACTGAGCACAGTTTCAAACTTACGCAACGGAATTCACGAAAGGAAATCAACGTGATTCATGTTCTTTCCAGAACAGTATTGTATATCTACGTCTGCTCCCATAATTTTTAGGCTCCATTTTGCTAGGCGCGAATTTGGATTTTTCAGATGGAAAAGATAAGACAGGCTGTTATGGTCTGTCAATACTTTAAGTGGTTTACCGTACACAAACTGTCGGAATTGCTCGAGCCCGTGTACTACTGCCAAACATTCCCTCTTTGTGGCAAAGTACCTGGTCTCAGCTGTATTTAGCGTGCGAGAGATAAACCCGATTGGTTGCGCTGGACTCTCATCCACGGATTGAAGAAGAACCCCACCAATGACAAATTGAGAAAAATCTGTGTGCAGTTCAAGTTTTCCTACTGGGTGGGGCATAATGAACACAAGGACAGTAATTAACTTAGTTTTTAAAGTCTCAAAACAGTGCTAAAATTCTAGTGACAATTCAATTTGAACGTTGTCCTTCAGCAGATTGTTGAGCGGTTTTGCAATATCGGCAAAATGCCGTATATATCTATGGCAATAATTAGTAGATCCCATGAAGGATCGAACCTCTTTTACCGTTGTCGGAGAGGTTAATTCGTCAATAACTTTTGTTTTGCTGTCGTCAACCCGCACTCCGTTCTTGCTAATAAAATGACTTGGAAAGTTGAGCTCCTTAAACCAAAAATGGCACTAAGAAGGTTTAAAGAAAGTCCTCTGGTATTGCGTTTCTCGAGAACAAGTTCTAAATTCATCAAAGTGATTTAAAATTTGTAGCGTAAACTAACAGGTCGTTGAGGTACGCAAGGCACACAGTTCATTGCAGAGAACCCAGGATGTTGTCCATTGTGTTTTGGAATTGACTGGGACTGTTTACTGCTTCCATTGGTATCTGTACTTGTTCAAACTGCCCAATATGGCTCACAACAAAATCCAATTTTTTTAATAAGGCCGGATGAAGTGGAATTTGGTCAAATCCACTCATTTCATCAAGACTTGTGAAAAAACCGCTGCCTGCTAATCGATTCAAAACATCCTGGAAGCCGGGCTTCGGGTACTGTATTTTAGTAAATGTCTTATTACAGGCCCAATAATCTATAACTATCCTTTTACGCGTTGAGATAAAATGCTATTCGCTCTACTAGATTGACTGTTAGATTTGCACCCTATACTCTCGGAACTATCTAGAACACTGCCTGGTGAATCTTGGGCTGAGGCTGTTGCTGGTTGTCTAATGGCAGCAACCGCCTTGGAACTTGTGGCGAATCTACGTCTCCTTTATCTGATTCTAGTTGGAGACAGACGCACGTAACTGGAAGTTCCAGCAGAGCATGAACCCAAACTTAACTCTAAATCATCTTTGCTCCCGGACTTCTGGTCCTCTTTTATGTTGTTGAATTGGTTTAAATTCACTATTGTTTGTACGGAAACCGGGTGTCTGGAGATACACTGACAACAGTCCAGAGTCCAGGTCAATCGTTTTCCAATACCTTAGGTTTATATTCATTCCAAGCACCAGTCGACAACTGACATTAGAAAGAACTGCAAAGGTATAAGTAAATTATAGATTGTCAGTTATACATGTGATAGTAGCCTCCTGAGTAATAGCAATGCTGGATTCCGGTTGGGCGCACTACGTTGTAAAGATTATGGGAATTGAGTTGATTGCGATTGTTTCTGGAGTATTTTCTTGTAGAAACAAAGCATACTTGTCAAAAACCGTGCTCTAAGTCGATCCAGTATTAATAAGCGCTTGAATAGCCATCGAGCGCCCAGGGTTTGCATGGAAATACGCATCGCGTCGCAGTGACAGATTGATTTGCCGTCAAGAGATTCAAGATCCGCGACGTCGCCTGAAACCTCATTACAGATTGTAGACGGAGTTATTCTTACTTGGTTTGGGGGTGATGGAAAAATTAATAAGTGAGACACGAAATGGCGTCGAGCCAATACTGTGAATTGATTTTTGTTTAGTGCATTCCAGTTCGGGATAATTTTCTTTATTAACGGAGGCACACGTAGTTGGACGGGGGGTTTATAAATGTAGCTTAGAGACAGTGGGTATTCATTATCTTTGTAGTCGTGGTCGAAGTTACGGGGGCTTCTGGCTTCGGAAATATCACTAGAAGTTTGGTTAATTATAACTCAAGCACTGTTTTCACTATTTGCAGGCCTTGTCACGTTATTTAAATTATTATAAGGAATTGGATTAGCATTTTTACTTAACTTAGCACACACATTATTATAATTATTAGCGCACGGAAGATAAGAAATAAAAGCAGGTGAAGCTATGTGGTTGTAGCCAAATATTGCTAACGGTTCCACAAAAATCACTGTAGGTGTGTGAACGTGTTGTATTTTGTCATACCTACACGGTTGGAACATACGCGCAGCGCTTTCATAATTGATCGGGTCGTTAGTATTTACATTTTAAGGAGTACGAGTAAACGATGTCTGAGAGGTCCGCAAAGTTCTCAAGCAATCTAGTTTCCCGACTGATTTTGTGGTTAAAAATTAGCAGCCTGTAGATCAGGGATGTACTCAAACTGCTGATGCACTTGAGGCTAGATCTGCCGCTGCCTTTGAAGTTGCTGTTGTAGCTGTCTCACGGGTGTTTGAGCATGCTGTTGGACTAGTTGCTGCGGTTGTTGGACTAGTTACTGTGGTTTTTGGACTAATTGTTACGCTCCCAATTTTAGACTGTCTTCAGTCTTTTTTAATCTGGCTTTCTTCAGCCCAAAAAAGCCAAGTCTCTCTAGGACCGAGTCCAATGGATCGTCGGGAATGCATATGGCAATGAAATGGCAAGTGTCAACTCGAGCCAAGACGCAAGGAGCTCGCTGCTGGCACTTGTCACCGCAGTGTAAACCTTGCATAATACTTTAAGTTCAGCTAAAGTAAGTAAATTAGACGAATGTTGCAACACCTTCATGACCCAGTCCTCTAAGGACAATTAGTTAATTTAAGTTATTATGTTGCATTGTGAGATTGAGTTATGGTCCTGCTATCCCTGAATTCAATACCTTGATATTTCACTCCTTGCATTGAATAATCTTAATGGGTGCTGCGTTTATGTATGCAATTATCTTGGGGCAATAAATCACTATTATTATTATTTTGAAATGGGAATATTTCCGGAACATAGGGAGTATTGTATTTGAAAGAGATCCAGTAACCTGAAGTCACTGAAATGCCGCTCAGGAGAATAAATAGGCCCATTGCAGAACAATCCTTTTTACTATGACTTGTCTTTATTTATGAAATTTGCTTTGCTAACTCGTTATAAAGTATGTGTGAGCAAGAGCGAAAAACTTTCGCACTGAACTTTAAATTACACCTCTAAGCGTATGCCTATTTAGTTACTATGAATATGGCTATGACTTGCTCAGAATTGACAATTCAATCAGACCATTGTATTGTACTGTATTTGAAGGAGATCCAGCAACATGAAGTTACTGAAATGCCGCTCAGGCCAATAAATAGGCCTATTGCAGAACGATCCTTTTTACGATGACTTATGTCTTTATTTATGAAAGTTGCTATGTTTACTCGTTATAAAGTATGCGTGAGCAAGAACGAAAAACTTTCGCACTAAACTTTCAATTCCACCTCTAAGCGTATATCTATTTAGTGACTATGACTATGCCTATGAGACAATTGACAATTCAATCAGACCATAGTACTGATATTTATCAAGGGCCGAAGCCATTGGTGGAATTTATACAAATACCAGCACGAAGTCCAACTTGCATGTAATTAAGTGAGACTAATCAAACCTATTCACAAAATACCAGAGATGTTCCAGCAGTTGCTGATAGTGCTATTACCTGGGGTCAACGTGCGTCAATCGCGATTATTCTTAAATAACTTTAGTAAAGCAGCAATGTGTATGCAACCACACTGCCTCTTTACCGAAGTTACATAATCTTCCTACTTGTAAGTTCCAACAATATGTTAAAACAGCTTTGATATGTAGATATACGCTATCCCAAATATCAAAGTTGTCCAAGGTGAAGATAGGAAACCTCAACGACACAGCCCTGACACGCTAAACCCACGACTGCTAGGTAGACTCGCGAACGGTATGTTCAAGTCAAAAACCAAAATAGAAAAAAGACTTTCTGAAATTTGCTCACGAGGACAGAGAAGGGCAGGACACGTCCGACGTCCTCGGAGATCAGAGCGAGACTCCAATCAGACCATAGTTCTGGTATTTAGCGAGGGCCGGATCCATTGGTGGAAAATTATGCAAATTCCCGAGATACCAGCACGTAGTCCAACTTGTATGTAATTAAGGGAGACTTTAAGTAAACTTTGTGTAAAGATAGCATTGCAATGTGAGTGTTGTAGAATAAGATACCTACATTATGTATTATACTGATTTGACTTTTATGCTAGTGATAGGGTGTATGTAACGGAAAAAAAACCGAAAGGTTATTATGATGCACTTAATAAATTGATTACTATATCAAACCTATTCATAAAGTGCCAGAAATGTTCCAGCAGTTTCTGATAGTGCTATCCGTTGGGGTCAACGTGCCCTGGCTGAGGTCGCGATAGTCGAACGTGCTTTACACCTCGTGCGAAATACTCTTTTAAGTTCATTCCGATTAAATAATTTTTAAATTCCGAGTTTTAAACCGAAGTCTAGTCGCTTAGTATTTTATGGATTTTAGCCACGACTCTTTGGCTTTGGCGATTTATTACTAAAAGTTAAAGTTTATTGTAATATGAGTTCTAAATTTCCAGATATGAGTGGGAACAGGTTGTGACTGAATCAACACCATTTGCTGAAGTTTCAACAGTACCAGCAGCTTATGCATGTCACCGCCTGCCATTTATAGCATCTTCATTGGGGAACATCAAACAACTTGTACGTGCTAGTTCACCTTCGCCGTGTTCCTCAAACCAGCAAGATTTTCACTATGCACCTATTGTTACACCTATGTCTCCGAAAGCATCACAGGAGCTCCTAATTGTGCGACCCAATCTGGAACTTACTCAGTCAGTATCTACAAATAAATTACAAGCTGGAATTACAATTATAACAAAGGAATGTCACCAAAGTACCGCGAAATCCGTAAATGTTATCCTGCCCAGTAGCTGTATAATTCAAACTTCTGAATCGCCGACTATTTCTGTAATATCTCATTCAAAATTGCGCTTAGTTCCACGACCTACTGCTTCCTTACACCTTCCTTCCACAGATGAAGAGAGTGAGCCTAACGGCAAATCTGATGATTTCAATTGTAAAGTTCAAGTTAAATCAACCAAACAGACGCAAATCTCGGGTGAGTACGATTTCTACACCTATTTATGCTTTTTTTGATCAAATGATATGACAGTGAAACAGTGTATGTGCTGTCAAAGATAGAGATACTTTTATCAAAACTTATCTAACATTTACGTGAATAAATAGCTTTAAAAAAGAACAAATGCAAAAATTAGAAACGATACAAATTAGTAGATTAGTACTCATGTGGCGACCCTTTTTATTTCCCGAAGATACATTATTCACGTACACTGGAGATTTCAAGGCTTACAGTTACATGTGTTAGCAATGTATACATATATGCTAAGAAGTAAGGCTACAAGGGATAGGTAGGCAAGCATTTCCTACCCGGCCATTTCCTACCCATGACTAATGTAGAAATAAAAAACAAGTTACAACTATTTATGAGCCGTATTGTTAAAGCGGCTTATTAAGTTATTGCTAGTCAATATGAATATGTAACTATAGATATTGTTTTATAAATAGTGGTGGCGATTCTTCGGAATTAATCATTCATTCACATTAGCTGCTTGACTGTTTAAAACATTAAACCTAATTGATATTGATGAGTAAATGATAGTGCCAGGCAACCATAAAAGTCATTACATATTGTACATACATATATGCTTTTTATAGGAAATTTTCATCGTTGACATTTTCCCCCAGGACATAACACATTCCCCCACCCATCTTACATTTTCTTCCCAGATCGTAGCAAGGACATTTTCCTCCCAGGATCAAAATCACATCAAAAATATTAAGAAATATTCATTAGGTCGATTTAACCGGAGTTCATACAACCAGACACCAGACTCATTGCAACTGTGTGTCAAGAGATTGAAGGCTACCGCATGCTTTGTCTCGGTAATACCAATACCTATATGAATATAAATCTTTCACCTATCGCCGTTCCCTCCCCCTCAGTGGTGAGTCCTCTCTCTAAGCAACCACAGTAAATTGAATTCACTAGAGATCACTAGAGATCTAGAAAGCACCAGAGAGTAAAAACTCTCCAATGGCCTGTGCCGTACTAGCACCGAGCCATACAGGATTAGTAGGAGAGCTTACGAGCTGTACGCACCAACCTATCCTCACGTATTTTCCCGCCTTTTTTTTTGAAAAAAATCCAAAATAACTTAGATTTGCTCAACAACGTAGTGCGTTTCGTGAGTTTTGTTCGATAAAATTATTTTAAAATTTGAAAAACCGGAAAGGTCTTAAATTGTGTATGTTATGGTTTTTAATTTTATTCATAATTTTGAAACTTGATCATTGAAATTTCTGTGCAAGCAACCATTTTCAAGTGTAAGAAATACAAAAAACACAAATTTTTGAAAATTTTGGAAATTTCATTATTTCATTATTTTGCTCATTTACAAAAATTTGTTTAGTCATTAAATGAAACGATTGATTTAAGTCCATGCGGCCCATTAGGGAGCATAATGCATGTGCGAGCGCATATGATTTAGCACTGCCATTCTGTCTGAGTGGCCAAATGGACTTGGCTTGGTATGGAATCAACTGTTTCAAATATTCTCGAAAATATGCAAAAATCATAAACTGAAAAACGACGCAAGTTTATAAGCATTTCCCTAACACAAATTTCAGTAAATTGCTGAAGCGTGCATATTTTACAGTCCACTAATTCCTACCTATCTACATAATTTAGCAACCTTTGGCAATTCTCAACTGAAATAGACATGGCATATGTCATTTTGAAGCTCTTTTAAAATAAAAAATATAAAATTCTTTGAAAATCGAAAATTATTTAATTTACCATTTCTTTTAATCATAATTAACTTTAAATGCCCAATTTTAAATTAAAGCTTTCATAATTCGCGCGCCAATTGCAATACATATTGTTCTTCTCCTCATTCTCGTCATTTTGATATATAACTTTTTTATATTTGAAGAGAGTAACCGGTCGAAATTTGACATTTTAGGTTTGGCGGGAAATTCAAATTTTCAATATTCCCTTATTTCTACATGTATACATAATTTATCTCATTTTTGCATTTCTCAATGACATTTGACATGCAATATATGATTTTGAAGCTCTTAAAAAAAACAAAAAATTCATTTAAAATTGCAATGTATTACATTTAATTTCTTTAATTATAATTAACTTTCAAATAGCAATTTTTTAATACCGATTTTAGCATTAAAGAGTAATACCCCATATTACTGTTAAAACTACCAAAAAACAAGGGCTTTAGCCCTTGTTTTTGTTTAATAAACAATAATTTGCTTACATTTTACTAAAACATTTTGTCACTTATTAATCATTGTATGATATAGGTACTAAATATTGTAGATTCCATATTAATGTTTTAATCAACTACTTTTTGCGTCACGGTCCGGTCAGACTACTTGATTTTTGCAATAATATTAAAATTGTATTTGTTACTTTTGATTAATAAATATTTACGTTATCTTTACTTTACAACAAAATGGGGAAATGGTTTCTTGTATTTCAGTTCAGGACTATTGCTTTCTAAAAATATCTACGAATACAAATTTTCTGCATACAAATACTCGTTCATTAAACGACACGGTGCAAATCGCCGGTGGCCGGTGAGGAAGCATTTTTGTCTAAGTCCAGTCCAGAACTAAAGTTATTACTGCCTAAGTCCATGCGTTTCTTAAAAACACTTTTGCCCAAGTCCATGCAAGTTCAGTTCAAACCAGCACAGTTCATTGGACTTTGGCAAAAAGGAATAGACGTTTTACTTCGACTAACTATCCGCACCAAGGCAAGTAGAATATAAGGTACAGACAATCGAACGGGTGTTCTCCTTGTTTTTAACGTCATCTGGCAGCCAGAAGTTTCTGGCGTAACATAAATACGCACAAATAGCGTCAACTTGAGCAGCATCTTATTGAAGTAGATGTTAAATCACATTATAAAACGTAGTCCATTACTGAGCAGACCGTTTTGTGATTGTGTTTGAAAATTTCAAGCTGCATCTCTTATCTCTTAATCTTCTGTATAGTTCATACGTGCAGTGTTACGAGATATAGGCCAGTCTTATTCAACACTACGATCTTGTACCTCAAACTACTCCTACAGTTTTTAACTATTTAGAGTTTAGAGGTTTCATAGTCTCAAAAGATGCTCCTTGACTCAGTGACGTTCGACTTGAATTTACTTTTTTTTAAATGTTTGTTTTGCACTTTTTATTGCCGATTTACACTTTTTAGTTGTGACCAATCAGGGCCTTGCAATTCAAGTTTTAAAAACTTTAATTTTTCACAATTTAAATTTATCTTAAATTTAAAATTCAAATTCACAGTAATAAATATTGTGATTAAAATTTCTAATCAGCGACTATGATTGGTGCAGAGACCGATAAAAAATTATTTATTTCCAGTTCCAAATTATTTTAAACTTAAAAGAGTTTAAAAACTGATCTAGACGTTTTAGAACCGTGAAAAACAGTTAAGCTCATTGTAGAGTTAATTTTAATAAAAAAATGGATAAATATTTTTCTCATAATAATAATTTTATCTCTGTCAGGTAATTTATGATTTCTATTCTCTAAGTATTTATTAGCAATCCATTTGACGAATATGTTTACTATGCCCACGCCACGCCTAAAGTGGTTGTAACCGCCATTGCCATAAATAATTAGTTTACCTAAGTACAAAGTAAGTAAACAGAGGCTCTAACTCCCTTCCTACGGACGGTATGTACGAGCTATTAAATAAAATTTAATGATAACCTAAACAGAACACAGATATCACCACAATGTACCAACTCGACTAATACTGCCGCAAGTAGACCCGTGGGTACTGTACTAATATTCCGGTAAAAACGTAGTTACTCTAATACAAAGGTGCGTTGTAGTTGGCAGCTGGGTAGTGTTAATACACAAGTAGGCCAAGCCGTGGATCCAGAAGGCAGGAGCGTGCGCCATTTTCTTCTGTAGAGATTTCTTTAACATTGTGGAGGTTGGGGTTTACCAAATTAAACGATGCCGCTCAATATTTATATCTAATCCTAACCCTCCCCTACCTGCTAGCAACCCGTCTCAGGCTGCCTGAATGCTAGTCTAGATACTTATTTCGTGCAGTATTACAGGATATAGGCCAGGTTTATCCAACACTGCGATCTTTGAGAATTTACTTAAGCCTTACAGCAATGATCGCCGCCTTGCCTTTAAAAAGGCCCTTAAAAAGGCATAAGGCTAGGCAGGCTCGACTATTTTAGCAAAAATAAGGCTAGGCTAGGCAGGGTTGATATTTTTAACAACAAAAAAGGCTAGGCTAGGTAGGGTTGATATTTTTAACAACAAAAAAGGCTAGGCTAGGCAGGATTGACATTTTTAACAAAAAAAGAGGCTAGGCTAGGCAAGGCGTCTGCTCCAAGGCAGCCTTTAAGGAAGGCTGATTCTGAGCCTTTTTTTTAATTTTTAGGGACATGAATATGAAACATCAGGCACCATAGAGCCAAATGAAAGTATTAAAGTCGTCTAAAGTGCTGCATATCTACACATATTATATATTTATATACATATAATCCATACTATCACTAGTAAATAGTAGTAAAACTGATAGTGGTTAAAACTTCATGCTGGTTGGTTGAAGCATTGTGAGGTTTTGATAACGCGCAAAGTTTAATTCTCATTAACTGAAACGACAAATTTACAATGTGAACGTATATGCTTGTTGAATTAGTGTGTGTTCATTCTTTGCTGTATTTATTAGTCTGCAAGTAACGTATGACTACAGACTACGGAGAGCATATTACACGATTAGTTAAGTACGATGTGACGATTTTTAGTTTCAGTTGCTTCAGTGCTTTGCTACACAAACTGATTACAATACTAGTTAAGTGTTTTAGCTAAGTAAGTTAAAGTAAAACAAAGTTGAGCACTACCTGCTCCAATGGCACTCAAAAAAATAATTATACCTCAAGAATTGACTACTCACTTTAAAATTTTTGAAGACGATGGAAAAGGAAGTGGCAAAGTGCAATGCCTCAATGGAGAGTGTCTAATAAAACTGGCTTTTACAGGCTCAGGCAAAATGTGAAAAAAAATGTAGGCTAAGGCAGGGCTGGTAATAAAATAGGTAGACTAAGGTAGGCTCCAAATAATTTGCTTAAAAAGGCCAGGCTAAGGTAGGCTCAAAAAGTTTGCTAAAAAAAGGCTAGGCTAAGGTAGGCTCCAAAAAGTTTGCTATAAAAAAAGGCTAGGCTAAGGTAGGCTCCAAAAATTTTGCTAAAAAAAGGCTATTCTAAGGTAGGCTCCAAAAAGTTTGCTAAAAAAAGGCTAGGCTAAGGTGGGCTCCAAAAATTTTGCTAAAAAAAGGCTAGGCTAAGGTAGGCATCAAGTACTTTGTTAAAAAAAGGTTAGGCTAAGGTAGGCTCCAAGTATTTTGGGGAAAAAAAGGCTAGGCAAGGCTAGGCGACTTGTTTGGATATCTTTGCCTTACAGATAATTTACAAATCAGTCAAAGGCACTCAACCTTTAAAAATGTAAAATATTAAGATTTTATACTGCGAATGAAAATTATGTTTTCGTCTTTACCGTTCTCGGAACCCTTTAAAATTTAAATGTATTCAACTCAACGATACACCTAGTAACCTAATGTAAATTCAGTAATCAAAAAATTTTAACAATATGCTTCGAAACACCAACAACCTCAGTTAAATTCTTTGAGACGAAAAGACAGCATAGCTGTTAGTCAGCCACGAATTCGAAAACAAAGTTGTAGACCAATATGTACATAAAATATGTGCTGTTGATCAATATATGGCTGCTGATATATTTTACGCCAAGTAAAAAGTGCAGTTATTTAAATAACAGGCATTCTGAATTTAAGACGAATGAGCGCCATTTAACTAGTACTCAGTAGTATCATCCGTGACTAGACGTCTAGATTCTTGTAGGGCATACAAATGAATTTATGTTTAACACATACCTTTAACTTCAATTTTGTCAAAAACTAAACATTTTTTGAAATATATTGACATTGCTCCGCGTGCTACTAAAATTGTCGCCGCGCGTGAGTTCTCACGTTTGATATAGTGAGGAACCCTAAGTGCTCCTATCATACTTTCAATAGATTTAGTGAATGCAATATTGACAGGTTTTAAAATGCCAACGCCGACATTACCAATGCCGAAAATTTACAATAATGACGTTGTAATTTACGACCATAACATGTTTGTAAATTAAAATTTTATTTTCCTTTGATGCTTTTTAATACATTCTGTTCTAAGTCGATAGAAATAATACTACGCTTTAGATGTGGATCGATTGCTCTTTTAACATTCGAAATTCGAACTAATCTGCTTTATTTATTAGCTCATTCACACTACTATTTTAGTATTTTTTGTCACCCTCTTTTACATAAATCAACCTTCGCTGAAATGTACGTTGCACTAGTGAAGTAAAATGATAACTTGTAATACCGTTCATCTTTTAACATTCTCCCAATAAGTAAAACAAATTATTAATTAATGTTTTAACAAGCTTTACATTGTACAAACGATGAATATTTGTGACATGACCTAACAAATATTACCCTTCATTTTAAAAATGTATATCAGATGTGCACTAGGGTGTGCATGCATCACCAGTTTACAGCTGCAGGCTACATTATAAATAAAATTGTTGTTGTAGGTATAAGGTGTCTAGCGATTAATTTAAATATGCATGTGTATGTTAATAATAATTACAAAATCGTTATAAAAAAATTACACCTAGAATGTATTACAAATAGGTATAATAGCTTAATGATGGGATTTGGTAGGCAGCTAGCTAAATCAAATAGATATAAGAATTGGTGGAAACTCTTTGGAAAAATAAGTACTAGACCTAGTAAACATAATATGAAGTTCATAAATGTAAATTTTAAAACTAAGAGATACCATAATAAGTCTAGTTACCTAATACGAAATAAACTAGATTGTATCTTGGAACAAATTTGTATAATAGTATGTTAACTTTAGGTTATTTTTTTTTAAAATAACTGCCTTTGTGTCAAGACGCGTGAACCACTTAATGCTTCTCTAATGAAAGAGAAACTATAATTCACTCAATTCAAAACTACAATTGGCATAACCAATCTAAAAGTGGATAACTGTTTTCAGCGTTAACGATGTAAACTTGTGATACTGTTGTGTATTTATTCCTTAAATAAATGTATTGCTAAGTTTAGTAAAGTATAAGTGATTGCTGAAAACAGTAAATACACGTATGAGTGTAGATATGGTATTGCCAGTACAATAAGTTACAAAGTCTAACTACTGTAAACTACCTATAATTAGTTTATTAAATACTGTAGCGTACCCCTATTGCTATTTTTATAACGTCTTTCTTCTGGTTTGATGTATGAAATCATATATCCGCATATTAAAACACAATTTATTTTTAAATAATAAAAATAAAACACAACTTAAAAAAACAAATTACAACTACTGATGGTACAGTATAATTATAATCAAAACCTATTATTTTCTTTAAATTATATATTTGCAAAAGCATTAACTGTTAAAATTCACAATTTTAAAAAAAATCTCCCGTTGTTTAAATCAATAGCTTACTGCTTTCCCCGGCCTTAGCTCTTGATCTTAATTTATAAGCTTTTGAAATTTGAAAATATTTTCCGCAAACTAGTAATACAATCTTGTTGCATAACCTAATTACTAAATCATCTTGAATATATTAATTAGAATTTGTATGGTGGAAAAAATACAAACACTTTATTTGCAATAAATCGGTAATAAAGTTAGACATTAGAAGATGTCTCCGCTAAATTTGTTTAACCTCGCTCGCTCTTTTGCTAAGCTTTTGACAGTGGTTTCATGAATGTACTCTTTCCTTCTTAGTTTGTTATCTATTCTTTTTTATTTTTTAGCTTGGTTGCTTTAATGTTTTGACTGGCGATCGTTTAAGGTTTTTAAATTATCTTGTGGTGAAAATTGACTGCAGAATTTGCCATCCTTTTTCTAAGTTTTTAATTATATTTTTTCTGTGAGTTGGCAATGGTTTAGCTATTTTGGATTTTCGTATTTACTTTATCCTGACATAATTTATTTTCCATTATCTTTTTAACTTTTATTCTTTATCTATATGTCGCACAACACATTTAGCTTCATTAGCATTTCATAAGTACTTACTGTAGAATTCTTTAACGCCGTTTTGGTAACTGTTTTAATCTACATCCGGTTATCTCCTTTCTTGGGCATGCACTAGTAAACTTATTCTTGTTATGTTTAAACCTGTTTGAATCTATTTAATTCATGTAGCTTCTAATCTGTATTATTTGTTTTGTTTCTCGTTTTCTAGCTCAGGTTTAAACATTTAATCCGTTAATAAAACTTTTCTAATACTTTCCTCTTAACTGTCTTTCCAAAATTTTCTGTCGTGGTTTTTATAGTTAAATGTAAAAAGTGCTAAAGATTATCAAAAAGCTTCTATTATAACCTTAAATTCAAATTATAATAGGTCCCAACCCATTATTATGTCCTCTCAATTTCTAATACTAACTTTCTGTACTGTCAAAGTAGTATTAAATGGTGTATTTATGCTGTTTTTGACATAAATTAAACGGAAGTTTTTAACTAACTAATTTTATTCTACTTGCAAAAAATAATATTTTTAAGTGCTTTTTTAAAAGTTAATTTTGTAAAAAAAACAAAAAATTTTCGATTTAACGAAGTCCTAAACCGGGAAACTTCTAACGATTAGAAAAAATAAAATTTTTCCAGAATCGGATAAGAAATGTCGAACCTACAGGGTGCCAAAATTTAAAATTTGAATTTTTTATAACTTTGACAGACCACTGTAATCGAAAAACAACAAATGCATTTGTTTTACTTCAAAACTGTACTATTAGAAACAAGCCCGATTTTTGTGAGTGGTAGGTTTTGAAGTTGGTGTTCCCTGTTAGTGCTTGAGTTTGAGTTTAGCATTATTAATGAGTCAGGATGTTCAGTAACTTTATACTGGTTTCTAACAAAGGACAAAATCAAGTACAATATTAACCCAACTAAATTATACAAATAATACAATATTATGAATAATATTTCTGAAGTATCTTAAATTTATTTAGAAAAAAATCGCAAACCAAGCGTTAGGATTAAACATACTATTGAACTATAGAGGTTTATACAAACAGTGGTTTAGAAACACGCGATTCTACAAAATTGGTACAATTTAAACATAATTACATGACATAATTCAATTCAATGATAAGATTTAAAACTTTAAACAGATTTAGGCAACGCATTCTAGCAGCTTACAATTCTATACAGTGGCAAATTCCTAAATGTTGCAGATCTAAAACGTACACTATTGAGAACGAATTTATTATTTGCTCTGGTAATTCTAGTTGACTTTTTAAAACTAATAAAGCTACTTAAATAATAAATAATACTGCCATACTTTAAGATCTTTAAATCAAATACCCATTCATTCAACTGAATTCTTTCACTTATTGATAATGCATTGCACTGTTAAAGCAGATCTGCTTCGTCATCATCAGCATACTAAATATTAAAAATGCCGACAAAAGCTCAAATAATTCTGTTTTAAATTGTTTGCAAAACAATTTCGTAGTGACATTTCTGTATTAGAAAAATTTGGATTAAAATAAGTAAAATATATAAAATTTAAAAATTTAACAATTTACAAATTTAATGTAAACAACAAATTAAAGATGTAAAAATGTTTAATTGTTTGCCAGAGTTTTGTCTGTGGAGATAGCCTGCATTGCTTAACGCTTAAATTTTAAATCAGAGTTGTTAAAACTAATTTTATAATTGACTAAAAAATATAAAAATTGTAAATTTTGTCAGGCCATTTTGTAGCTTATGCTTAGCCTTAATGAGTATAATGTCAAACAAATCTTCAAGAAATTTTCTTTATTGTGGTGTTTCGCTCGTTTTTGGATAATAAACATGTCTTTTATAGTCTGGTCGAATCTTGTGGAATAAATGGCCCACCTTGTACTTGTCTGAAGACTTACTGCCCCCAGAATGGTATGTTTTCAGGCAAAGAATCCCCTTACGTCGTTTGACTGCCTCCTGCTTCTCCCTCAGTCCTTCTCGTCTCTAAGCTTCTCTACACCTCACGGCCCCACCGTAAGCGGACGCGAGGGCCATTCATCGAGTACGTCTGAGAGAGTAGGCACAAAAATAATGTGCTCGTTAGATTCGACCTCGATTTCTTCGCATTACGTTTAAATTGTGTCACCACTTTGATACATAAGCCGCCCTCTTGGTTTATTCCTAACTAAAGTCGCACTACCTCTGAATCTCGTTAGCGCTTAACCAAAATAATTTCCAGGATTCTTGGTGCATGCCCATATACTGACGTCTTATAACTACATAATGGAAAACCTAAATATTATCGCCTTAGCTTCTGCAACACATTTCTTATATAATTATTACTAACAAGTTATAATCATATTATAATTTAAAATATTTTAACCCGTTGCAAATAATTATAGTATAGTGTAAGTTCATGCTCTTATAAAACCCGTGTAGAATAAAAACTAGCTCGCTACGGATAGAAGCTAACGCTATTAAGTGATTGCCGCTTTCTCTTTTCTATCTTAATTTAATATCAATTAAATATATTGAACAAGCGACAAGACAAGCAAAAGGTTGTGGTAGCTACAAATCATAAAATAAAATAGCCCTGTGTATTTTGAAAAAGAAATTGATATTTAAAAAGATATAAAATTTTCAGTTTGTAATTGACAAAAATATCTCATATAATAACATTATATACAATACATTAAAATAATAAATTCAAAACCAGAAATAGCTACTGCAATCAATGCAAAATATCCTGTTGAATTAACCTGTTCTATCAGACAACATATGCTCATAAAAGTTTTATTTGCAAAAATGAAATTTCTAGGACTCTTTATTATAATAATAAGGTTGCTTAAGATAATAGAAATTCTAACCCAATAAGGTTTTACATACCGTGAAAAAGGTATAGCGTATATCCACACTACTTCATTAATGTAAACTCAACACACATTTTCTCAATCTCAAACTTAGTTCTTCACTTTTAGTTGTAAGTGGCAATATAGCAGCTCCACCATCTACCCAGCTTTGTTATTTCCTAGCAAGCAAATTCTTAAATCTATAGTATGCAACGTTAGAAAATGATTTACTTTTGCGCGTTGTCAACACATTTTAAAAGGGAATGTTTTGCTTTAGCTATTTTTCTTTTAACGCAACTTGAGTAATTGTTAATTAATAATTAATTGTTTCTGGATTCCCATCTATTACCATCGCTTCTTCAAAATATAACAAAAACATTGATAATTGGGAATTCTACTGTTATTAAGACTAAAACGGCTACTACAGAAGCTATATAGTTCAAGTGTTGTGTTTTATAAGGGTCGCCGCTCAGCCCTCTTTTATTTAACCTTTCAATAGATTATGTACTACAGGAAATAACTGATCAAGATTATGCTAATAAGTACGGATTTTGCTTGGAGGACAGTCTGCCGAACCTAACAACAATGAATTTTGCAGATGACACTGCTAACATATCAAGTTCTAAAGCTGGTCTTATTAAAATTGTTGAAAATACGATTGAACTTTTTAGTCATTCAGGTCTCCAGATAAATCCAGATAAATCAATTTGCATTTGTGTTGAAAACGGAATTTTAGTTGAAGAAGATGTAAAACTTTCAAACACAGACTGCATTCCAGCCCTTAAAGATGGTGAAACTGTAAAGTACCTGTGTGTTGACTTCAATTCACAACTTACGTTTATTCCATTAAAAGTAGTTGATAATTTAAACAAAATGTTGAATAATCTCGTCTCAACACCAATGCTACGACCACATCAAAATATTACAATTATAAATGATTATATTTGGCCTGTATTGATTTACCCCTTACAAATGGCGCCTCTCCACAAATTGTCAAAATCAGTTTTAATGGACGTGGACCAAATAATTCGTAGCTCGTTTAAGGAAATATTGGGAATTCCAACAGATACGCCTAATTCAATGTTGTATACCAAAAAATTTGCGTGGCTTGTCTATCACAAAGGCGGAACTGCTAGCAGCCTGAAACCTCGACATCTGTAATACTCGCTGACCCCCCCCCCCTTTAAATTTTTGTTAAACATTACAAGCATACGAGAATCTGAGACCCCCCCCCCCTCCTCCAAAATTTAAAAAATTTAACATGGAAAGGGTTACAGTAAGTTATACCTAAACCCCCCTGGGATTTTTTAGGTTTCAAGGTATGAGTTAATTGAAACTAAAACATAGGATGTATATATGATATTCTATACCCACTGTAAAAATTCATTCAACTCCCTGTGCTAAGGGAGTTGGAGCGTGCAATCGCTGATACGTGATGTGATAATGTGATGTCTAAGACGTAGGCGCTTCGTGCTAATAGATTGAATTGGCTCCGCTCTACTCTCGTGTCTCGGCATAGCTGTAATATTCTACTTCAAATTTGAAAAAAAATTAGAGAAAACATTATTTTGAAAGCCTAATTTTATAGACCAATGTTTTCAAAAAAATTAACATTTTTGAATTTTGAAAAATCCTGAAATTATCTTTTAGAAAAGAGTCCAAACATTTTGTCTAAAGAGTCTAACATTTTGACAACCTTAAGCTAAAGAGTATTAGAAATTCAGACAATACTTTATAGATTGAGTACAAGTCAATACGCAATGAGATAAATAATGAAATTAGGTATGCTAAATATAATTATTATAAGAATAAATTTGCTGAAAATCCAACATCGACAAATGTGTAGAGTGTATACAATAAGCTTGTAGGGAAATCAAAGTCAGCAGTCGGTATAACTGAATTGTAATGGTTATGTAACTTATGATACTGATATTATGTCTAATGAGCTAGCTAAAGCTTTTACAGTCCAGCCGACATATTGTAATGACCTCGATGAATTTATTCAAAGTGTTGATTTTAATAGACCTCCTGTGCCTTTTACTGAATATGAAGTTAGGTATTCTTTTTCTCGTGTAAAAAGTAAACATTAAAGTTGTTATGAAGTTCCTTATACTGTTTTGAATAACTGCATTGATACTCTAGCTTTACCTCTTGCATTCATGTTTACTTAATTTTTATCTTTATGTAAGTATCCATCTAATTTTAAGACTGCTGTTGTAACTCCACTTTATAAAGGTAAAGGTCACAGATAGGATCCTATTTCATATCGCCCTATATCGTGTCTACTAATTTTAAATAAATTGTTTGAGCAATTGCTACATGCTCGCATTATGTCTAGCATTCAACTATGTGACCAACAACGGTTTTAGAAAAGAGCGGGCATGCCAATCAGCGACTTTGGAATTTATTTAGGACTCTTTTAGGTACCTAGACGTAAAATGTGGTAGAGTACTTGCAGTTTTCATTTATGTGCAATAAGTGTTTGATTCTGTAAATCATAGAAAGCTTTTAGTTAAAATGAGAGATGATTTCGGTATTAACTCACATTTACTTAAACTTATAACTGATTTTTTGAATAATCGTAAATTTAAAATAAAAATTAGTGACTTTATTTCGGATGGTTATGATCTAAATATGGGAGTTTCTCAAGGGTCGGTATTAGGACCATTACTATTTATTATGTTTATTGATAAAATAGGTGATGCCATAACTGGTAGCGTTAAGTTTATTTTGTATGCTGACGACTTGATTATGTACTTCTCAAATTCTAAGTTTAAGGTTATGTTAAACACAGTCTAGATTTGTTTGGATTCCCTTAATGTATGGTTTAATATGAATGATTTGTACATTAATATAAATGACTAAATTTATGTTACTTCATAAGTCAGGTGTCTCAAATATTCCTGAACCTGAAAGGGTCGTCTTGTCTTGTAATGGTCAGGATATAGAACGAGTGTATACGTTTAAGTACCTTGGTGTAATTGTTGACTGCAATTTAAATTTTAATTAGCACTTTTCGTATGTAAAACGAAGAGTTAATGCTGCAATAGGGGTAATTTTAAATATTAAACGGTATTTAGATTTTGGTACTTTTGTTGTAATGCTTAATGCTTCTGTTCTATCAGTTGTGGATTATTGTGTGATTATTTGGGGAACTAGATCTAATGTAGAGCTTTAATCGTTACAGAATAAACTAAGTCGAGCTATTATTTCTTTTTGTAGTATAAGAAAAGTGAATGTTAATCAAAGTGATTTATTAGAAATGTGCAATGTATTGTTAGTGGGTGAAAGAATTAAGTATTACTCACTTATCTTTGTTTTAAAAACTTTAAAGTATGGTTTAAGTAATATTTACTTTAAAAATATTTTTAGTCTAAAAACGTCAGTAAGGCAAACAAGATCAACTAATAAATGCTTGCATGATTGTTTAAGGTTCAATACGGAAAGTTATAGAAACTCGCCACTTTATCGATGTACTAATGAAATAAAAAATATTCCTAAGGAAATTAAGAGGTGTGTGTCGCTTGAAAGTGGGGAATTTGAATTGTTTAATATTGGTCCTTTCCGGAATAAGTTGATAGAGTATATAGTAGCAAGTAGGGAACATTATAATTGTAGTCCCTATATTCCGCCGTAGTATTTGTGTTGTTCCCTCTTGCTTTTACGGCTACTAATATTTTCTTGGCATTAATGTATCTGATGTATCTGTATTATTTTATATTGTGTGTAATAATTTGTATTTGTGTGCTAGTATTAATTTAGTGTCTGTGATTTAATAAAAGTACACATATACCGAATTGCCTGACACTTTAACAAAAATTAACTAGGGATATTAAGCCGAAAAATAAAGATTCGGATTCAGATTAAGCTTTTAACATTTTCAAATATTCAGATTACGATTAAGATTAGGATAAGCTGAATTTATGAATTAAGATTTGGATTCCGCTAAGCTTAAAAAAGCCGAAAAAATTCGGATTTGGATTAAGCTTTTAGCTAAAATATCTGGCTCTTTGCGCCAGATTTTGTCCACCGTCCTTGGGCCAGCCCAAAGTGGATGCTAAGCGTATATCGAATGGGCTCTAATTACTGGAAAACAATGTGTGTGTAGTAAGGGTGACACAAAACTTCAAATCATTTGGTGTCCGTAAAAGCAATTAGTAGCAGATTTTAGTGGTATAAATCGACGAAAGGAGTTAGTGTTAGACTACAGGTTCCAAAATAAATTCTTTGCAAAAACTACTAAATGCGCCCGTCCTACAAACACGCATCACCACAACGCTCCGTAGAACAGTCATGTCAAACAGGCAGCACAAACGACGCACTTTGCCTAGGGTTGCTTCATGTGCGAAAAATAAATCAAAATGTAAAATATTTTGCTATAGCTATATTACAGTTGATAAAAAAGTATGGATGTGGTAATTTACGTAGGCGCAATTAAAATTATACGATGTGTATAATTTTATTATGTAGTTTTGTTTGCAACTAATTTAATTTGCGCCTAACACGATTAAAACAGACAAGCCTACTAATCAATTTTGGTCATTTTTTGCGTGAAGGAGAATGAAATAAATCAATTGATTATTTCTACGCATTTAAAGTTGCGGTCTAACTAGTTGTAAAAAACTTAAAGTGGCCCAAAATACGCAAAAACATTTGACACCACTGCAGTTAAATATAGTGTTGTATGTGGCACATGTCGCTGGCATGATACCAAAGGGCGCAGTTCCCACAACCCACATAGTAGGTTTTGAATTGCACAGGTAAAAATCGAAGTAAATTGTGCTAAATTGTGGGGATTTTGAAATTCCACAACCCAAATTGTGGTAAAAATGTAGAATTCCTATGCTTGCGTAATTAATTAAGGCGAGAGTGCGGGATTATCCTTAATTGTGCACAAATGCTTTAACGTTTTTCATATTGACTTGTATGATACTTGTTTACAATAACTCGCTTTAGTCATAGTTATTAGCTTTTTATATACAAAGCTTTGTTTTTTGCAATCATAAAATCTGTTATGTCTACAATTCATACTATATTTTATGTATTTTTTCAGCTAAGCGGCTCAGTACACCCCAATGCCCTTGGAAATAAAGTCTGTATATAGTAGGGACGTGTCTAATGGTGATCCATAGCCGCTGTTCAAATACTACTGCATTCAAAAATATGTTCGACTGATTATTATTTGGATTGTAATCTATAAATATATTAGCCACACAGAGTTTTAAGTGCAGTAGCATTTTAATTCCGGCTATTTATATCCATTAAAGAAGTGATAGCCATTCGGGCAAACCCGATCACATAAATGATCTGTATAATTATAATGTTCTGCTGGTTAACACTGTATAGCTTTACTGTCAGATGTTTTGGGCTATCCCGGATTCAATTGCAATTACGGTCGACAGCTATTAACATCCTTTACATTCAACTTTGATCCTATCATATATTTAATTTTAGTTTATTAGGTACTAATAAACAGTAATTAGTGCTCAGTAGTACGTCTTAGTTGTTTAGGTACTCATTAGAATGCGTACTTAAGTATTTAGTTTATATCATTAACTTAGATGCCCTTGAAAATCCTATATCGAGAGCCAAAGTTTGAATGTTTGTGGTGATTTGTGGTAGTTTTTGAATTTTAGGGAAGATTTGTGAAAACTTTGTGGCATTTTGAAAATTTTTTCAAAAAATAGGACAAATTTACAGAGAAAACAGGTGAATTTGTTGTGGGTTAGATGTGGAACGCAAAACAATCCTATATAAAATGTGGGGAATTCTAAATTGTGCGAACTGCGCCCTTTGCATGATACTGGTATATATACAAGAGCGTAGCAAAAGTGGCTAGAAATGCAAAATTGAATGTCCTGCAAAAAGCCAAATCCAAAAGCCATAAAAATACAGCTTACGGATTTAGCTTCTTGTGAACATTGGGATTTGGATTTAGATTAGGCTAACTGAATTTTTGCTTTTCGGATTCCGATTAAGATTTAGCTTAACAACAAATTCAGCTTAATTCAGCTTCGGATTAAGCTTAAGATTACCATCCCTGAAAATTTAAACTCAAACTCTGACGAAAACATCAAATTTCGTCAAAATAGGATGAATACTGTAAAAGTTACACTGGGTTAACCCAGCTCAGTGGTCTGACAAGCTACGGCATGGCTTACTACTGGGTCGGGGAGCTGGTGGCACTCTAAATGGAGAATTGGATGGGTGACCGGGCTTGGTAGATCAGTGGAGAGCTGAGTGGGGTGCTGTGAGGGCTTAAGGAGTTTGGGTGCTGTCTGCATATATCCGTGGTAGTTTTCTACCTGAGACGGAGATGCAGATGGCTTAGTCATAGGTATTTATCTGCCCTTCTCTGTGTGATTTCACATAAGTCCAAGAACGGTACAGGCTCTTCTTCCTACTGACTACTACAAGCATCACCACCGTCTCTCTGTTGAAATAAGCGGTCACTAGTGGGGTCGGCGGTGGAGCGTATCCAAGGTGCGGCGGCGTGACACAGCTGTCGCTACTTGGTCTACTCTGTCGTTTCTCCTCCCTAACGGGGAAAAATTGTTATTCCAATGACTGGAGTAGTCCAACTTAATATACTCTTGCAATCAGTACAGCGGTTAGAAAGCTTATATCCTGATATCCTTGAATTTAACAGAGGCAGATTCAAACTGAACCACCTCATCTCATAAGTGGCTCAATGGATCATACCTCTCATAGTAACTGCAGTGTATTATACCTAATGGGTCGAAAATACAATACTGCCACATACATACATACAGTGGGGCAAAATATCAAAATTTGAATTTTTTAAAACTTGGGCCGACTACGGTGACTAAACAATGCAAAATGCAATCGAGTTACTGTGTATCTCTACTATTTAAAAGTAGCCTGATTTTTGTAGACATGACTTTTTGAAATTGGCGAGTTCCATGTGTAACCGTTTCCTTGTAAGTGATTTTAAAGGGGGCAAAATGCTCTAAATATTGACATTCAAAATTTGTCAATATCACTTGTCAAAATAAGACATTTTGATTTTGAAAAGTGCAAAACGTTATTTTTACGTGCCTATAAATATTACATCTAGTTAGAGCTTTTTGCACTTCTAAAATGTTGTATTTAGAGCATTTGGCACTCAATATAATGTTGAATTAAAACATTTTCAAATTTTGAAAACAAGCAGTTAAAATATATTGCAATTTTTTTCAATAATCTTTTTAAGAACAGCTTTAAACTAAAACCCGTGTTGTTAGAACATTTTGAACTTTTTAAAACCATGTAGTTAGAGCAATTTGCGTTTTGAAATCATGTAGTTAGAACAGTTCCCGACTAAAATCATGTATTTAGTGGATTTTTAATTTATTTAAATTATGAAGTTAGGGCAGCTCGCGTTGTAAAACTATGTAGTTGAAACCATTTGCTGTAGTTAAAGCCTTATAGTTATAACGTTTGTGGTGACAGTAAACAGGAGTAATTACCATTCTTGTAGAAGTTTTTGGCACTCCATCTGCGGGAATGAACTTTACAGACTGAACGCCATAATAGTGAGCATGGAGAGATACAATTTAATCTATCGCTACACAGAGGTCGCCAGTTTCACGGCACAATGTATAGTTAAGCTTAGCATCTGAGCATAGTCCCCGAGACGCAAAAGTGCAATACTGCTACTAGTTTTAACGTTTTGCGTTCTAAAATATGCAATTAGAGCAATTTGGTCAGCTAAAACGCTCATGTAAATCAAAAGTAGAAGATATCAGATTTGCTTTTACGGTAAAATGGAAGATACCGGATTTGGTTTCAGCGAAAAGTAGAAGTTAACGGATTTGACCGTTTACCCACGGTATACTAATCAATCAACTGCTAAGTCTGCCCCACACATGGATTGTGGTTCAAGTAGAGATAGGACTTGGGAGCAGTCGGAGTGGATCAGTTTGGGGTGGGGAGATGTGTAAGTGGAGACGTATGTACAATGTACATTTGCTCATCCGTTGTCTTCATGGCACGAGACGGAGGTAGATGTACATTTAAAGTAGAGATGAAACTCTTCAGCCTTTCCTTGGTGCTACAGTAGACGCCAGACGCATCTTCCTGCCTCCAAGACTGTTCGGCCGGCCCTCCTAAAGGTGGTCTCTCTAGTCCGCTTTCTCATATAGTGCGGGGGTCAGATAGGTGTATGGTGATTGATGTCTTCTAGTCAGGGACCGGCACTTTCAGGCTATTAGGGTAATTCAGTCCACCAACTTCCTTCCTCCGCAAGGGAAAAATGCAGTATACACGCAATGATGTAGGATAAAAATATTGCCGCCAGGGTCAGGAGTACATCAATAACACGATTAAATCCATAGACAACGTAATAACATTCTTCTGGTTGTAGATTCTACGAGTACATCCACCATGGTATGCTCAAGAATCCTATGGCTTAATAATTTTAAGTTCAATAAGCATTGCTCAATTAAATAGATTAGAGAAAAAATTGATAATTTGTTATTTCTTTGTTAACATTTTTTTACCCTAACTTATATAAGTATAATTATAACAACATTAAGAGCCACCAAAAAACTGTCCAAAGAGCGTGCTTATGTTAACTTCGTTTATCTACATATATAAATTATGTAATATATTTATTAGAACGTAGAATATATTACTCTACTCTGCAAGCTTTATGTATAAAATTATAAGGTTCAAATGTATACCTGACTTGTGCATTATTATCGTATTTAATAACACAAGTAGAAATAAGCTAGTCAAATTGTTAGACTGACGAGCAAAGGAAACATCATATTTTTCAGAAGTCAGGGCTGTTTCAAATAACAAAAATTTGGAATTTGATTCTAGTGGATGTGAGGAATCTTGAAATTCTGTTAAGCCATTTGAAATGCACGATCTCAGAATGGTGTCTTAAAACCCGTAATAATATTTATGTTTAAGAACAATTTTAACCTAATATGGAAATGTTATCAGTCTCATTTTAGCCCTATTTTATAAGTAGTAACATACGATAACTATTACCTATTCCCACACTCATAGTGTAATAAATATTCAATTTAGAAATGTATATTATTTCCTGAGTTCTATTTATCTTATTGCTATATGCTGTATATTTGTTCAGAATGATGTCCTAATATCAGTAATAACTCCTACGTTTAATAGCAATGTAAACATAATATTGAAAAATTATTAGCATTATTACTACCTATTTACATAATTTGGAATATTGTTGAAATACTTAGCAGATTTTGACGCATTATAGCTTATTTTAAAGCACTTGAAAAAATAAAAACATTGGGGGATTCATTTTTCACTTCACAATGCCGACAATGCCGACATTGTAAATTACGGCAATAATATTAAACGAAATGAAATGTTTTTGCTTCTTTGGTTAGTAAAATGCAGAGAAAACGACATAAATTCAAATAATTGACCAAATAACAGGTTTTATAGGTCGATAAATTAAACGCAGGGCGACATTAAAAATTAAAATTATAGCTAATTCAAACTAAAAAATAGTATGTATATGACATTCTATATTCTTTACCCCCTGTACTAATCAAACTGAGAAGCCTACCCCCACTAGGGCTGCCGAAAACGAAAGGTTTTGAAAAAACGATAACGACAGTCCTAAAAACGACAAAAAACGAAAAAACAACATAAAAACGACAAATTTCCAGCTAGGCTAAATTTCAAAATTGCTTCAAAAAATCAAAGTAATTCAGATCACATTCATTTATTTTCTTACTTTGGTTTTTAGTGGAGTACGTTACAAATACTCACAAGCTAAAAAGAGCTGGAAGAATTCAGTGCTTTAAAGTATGCTCGTAATGCACGGTACGGTCGAGTCTACATTATTTACATAATTTTAACCACCCCTTCTGGCCGTCATTTCGACGGAAAAAATAATACCAAACACTGGTTTCACTTTGACTGTTTTTCTTATAATCAGTGTAATCGGCTTCGCTAAATGCATTTTCTACCACCCTGAGTGGCCTGGACTTACTAGTTAGTATACGATCGTTTTGATTGCATGACTGTACAATTAAATTAAAACCGAAGTATTTAACTCTTCTAGAACAGTCAGTATGAATAATATAATTTTATTAATCCGTACAACCTATGAAACGTTCGGTTCGAGCTAGTGTTGTAATGTGTTCACAAAGAACAATTGTTCTTTTGGTTTGTGATTGTTCATTACAATCACAAACACAAACTAGCGAAATTCGATTGTGCACAATCACAAAATGTATCACAATCTGACAGGAACAAGCAAGAACTAGCCTGGTTTTCCAGTCGTCTCTAACGAACGTTTTGTGAACAATCACAAACGTTCACAAGCACAATCTCCGATTAATAAAATGCACTGTGCACAATTCAGTTTGTGCACAATCTCGTAACCAAAAATCACAATATTCACTAATAATTGTGAACAAATTACAACACTAGTTCGAGCTCAAACTGACTTGCATCAGAACGAATGTCGACACAAAAAGCATGCTCGCGGCTGCAGCAGCAGCAACAGAAAGGAAACATAAGAGGTGTTAAAAATTATCATGATGGTTTCGATGCTATGGTTTTAACTAATAATTTAGTTTTTACTATGAAATATAATAATTCCTAATTTATTAATGATTGTGTGAAAATAGTAGAAAAAGCCTGACAAGCTAGAATAATGATAACCGAATATCGGTTAGTTACGAATTTATGGCCATTCTGACCAGACGTGTCAGAATGTGGAGCTACTGAAAATCTGATATATTTGACTATTCATGTTAAATTAAGTAAAAAATATTTAATAAATCGTAATCTCAATATTATTAAAAACCAGGCTGATTGCCTATGGTTTTCTGTGTGAACTGATTCTGACGAAACGAAAATAAGAGGCATTTACATTGGCTAAGAGCCACAACACATGAATTGTCTGCGAGATTTTGAATTTTCTTCAGCTTAATCCTTACCTTAAATG
The DNA here is from genome assembly GCA_949802685.1 of Dicyrtomina minuta. Classification (NCBI taxonomy): domain Eukaryota; kingdom Metazoa; phylum Arthropoda; class Collembola; order Symphypleona; family Dicyrtomidae; genus Dicyrtomina; species Dicyrtomina minuta. The sequence continues at coordinate 33,247,987 of OX461809.1, forward strand.
TTGTCGTTTTTTTCGTTTCAAAACGACAGCTTGAGACGAAGAAACGACAAAAACGAAAAGTCTAAATTGGTCGTTTTTGTCGTTTTCGTTTAAACGAATCGGCAGCCCTAACCCCCACCGAGTACTATTACAGACCTGCGTTGTATCAGAGGATAGGCTGTGATGAAGCTTAAACTATTTTTCCAAACCGAATTTTAATCTGTAAATAGGCATCCTGTCAGTCATCAAGCCACCCAAAGTAACGATGACATTACCTCCCTTGCACCGAGTACTCGCTGTACTATAATTTAACTACTTTATACAGGATATAGCTTGTAGCTCTAATAAAGAACGAATACACGCGCAGACATTCAATGAAACTACAGTGCAACGCGAGCTGCCAGCTACAACAAATGTTTTGCCAACGCCTATGTTCGTTATTTTCGAAGTAAATCACTTGATTTGTGGTGGTTAAATAAAATGTCGGCATTCGGCAATGCCGACATATTTAGCGTGAATGCCGAAATTGCCGAACTGGCCAAAAGCGGTTGGCAATGTCGGCATTGTCGGCATCGGTATGCCGACAAACATTTACTAATGGACACAAATAAATAATACTATACATAATTCGTCGAAGGAGAAAAATAAGAATAACAAATAACACGATATAATACATATTTGCTGTTAATGCTGCCCTTAAACAAGGGGTGTCGCCCCTTGTTTTTCTAATAATAATTTTTGCCATTAATTATTAATATATCACTACTACCATATATCACGTCACCCATTGTGTACTAAATATTCATTTAAATTATGTACCCTGCTTATTCTCGTGGTAATATCTGTTATACTTGAATTTGTTATATTGCCAAAAATTGTTATAACAACAATAGTGTTACCGATGGAAGAATAGCTTTGCGCCAAATCGGTTTAAATAGCACCATAATAAAGTTTACCTATAATGCTTGCTGTTCGTTTAGAAGTTAAACAAAACGTAATGTATTGCAAAGGCAAAGGCAATAAAGCGTTACAACGTACGTAGTTTTTGTAAAACACGTATGGCTTGGTTCTCTCACTAGTCAGAACCCATCTCCTTGTACCAAGCCCCACGACCAAGACTATACTTTGTAATAGCATCGTACTAACTATGACAAGTTGCAATAAAAAGCGGTTGTAGGATTATCCTCTACCTATTACAAAAAAAGAACCAGGTCGCATTTTTGAAGCGATTAAATTCAAACAAATTTTAATCGCCCAGAAAAGCGAGGGAGAAGTGCTGTATAGGTTTTGGTTGTTATTGAAGTTATAGTTTGCTCGCAATTACCAGTTAAACCGACCAAGAATTAAATCAAGGTTTCAAGATAAAAAAAGGGCTGATAATACATGGTGGTACATACAGAGCTTGTCAATTTTCGCCATTAAAAATACATATGGAAAATTTTCACCAATATTAATTACAAGTAAATGTACTGCTGACATATGTACGTTCACAGGGCAGGCTTGTGCAGTGGTCGTGGGTTCGGGACTGCAATTTAAAATTGGAAAATATGCGTTCTCATGACGGGGGTCCACTCTTTGAACACCAGCTCAGGCATTCGGAATTCTCCTTCCTCACCATTTTACGGATTCCTTTTCTTTACATGGACATGCTTAAGTAAATTGGCTATAGATGGTGACGGATCATCCATAATGACGTCCTTCACATTTTATAGTTTGAAGTACACCCATTTCTAACTTTAAATTTTTTTCCAACCTATTTCAAATACATGTCATAAATATACCTATACAGTATATAGATATTCAGGGATCGTTCACAATGACGTCCTTCACATTTAACTAATTTAAGTGCCCCCATTTCCAAGTTTAAATTTTTTTCCAACCTAAGTACTTTAACTACATGTCATAATTATACCTATATTGTATATAGATATTCAGGGATCGTCCATAATGACGTCTTTCACATTTAACTGTTTTGAGTACCCCTATTTCCAAGTTTAAATTTTTTTCCAACCTACTTTAGCTACATGTCATAAATATACCTATATAGTATATAGATATTCAGGGGTCGTCCAAAATGACGTCCTTTACATTTTCTAGATTTTAATACCCCCATTTATAACTTTAAATTTTTTCTAACCTATTTGAACTACATGTCATAAATATACCTATATAATATATAAATACTCAATGATCGTCCATAATGACGTCATTCAAATATGTAAGTTTTAAGTACCCCCATTTTCAACGTTAGAATTTTTTCCAACCTGTTTTAACAGCATGTTATGGACATACTTACATAGGGTATGGATATTTAAGGATCGTCTCCAATGACGTCATTCAAATATTATAGTTTTTAGTACCCCAATTTTTAACATTGAATTTTTTCCAACCTTGTTTTTAACTGCTTGCAACGTACATTCGTTTATGACGTACTGATGGGGGGGAGCTTCCATAAATGACGTCATATGTGAATGGTGCAATTCTCAAAAAGATTCCAGCTATATTTAACTACATGCTACGTACATTTGTGTATGGCTTATTCTTGCTAGGGGAGCTTTCATAAATCTTATATCATCTTTTAGCGTTACATAAATTATCTTGCACCTTTGTTGAAGCTCAGCATCTACTTCAGGCCCCCCCGGTCGACAACTGTTAAATGGATCAAATGTTTGAACGACAAAAATAAATTTTGAGAAAAATGGGTGTCGGGTATGACTATCGAAGCATGTGCATACTTCCGTCTGAACCTAGGTACGTTTGTCGTACGTTTCACACGGTTGCCGTATACCTAAGTACCCAAGGATCATCTAATACTCAGGTTGCGCGGACTCTCTGTGTAAGCTTTAGATTGGGCGGCTTTTGGGAGTGTATGAATTACGTGACGTCAGTGGGATTCTCCACGCCAGTCTCCCGCTACACCACCAACGCAGCAGTATAGTAGTACACACAAAATAATCTAGTAGTAACCGTTGTCATTTCTTAACGGACGTGAATGAAAATTATATTTTTGTAGCAATGTTACAACTGCGTTGTAATAAATTTTCACTGGACGCTCATGAGCTGGTTGCTTCCTAGACTGGTAGTATTTGTCACTACAAGCAACTAACGTGAATGCATCGAGACGGTGAGCAACCTTTACTACTGCTCCTTGCAAGCAGTGTTTTGTGTTGGCTGTTTTCACCATAATCGAAAGAGTTACTTCCTTCGGTGATGAATCCTTACCAAACGGGACGCAATGCAATGCACAGCTGCATCCACCGCATGTCCAACTTTACCATTGCATTGTTAGAAGAGTAGGATTTTATGATCTATAACACCGCACCGCAGGATCCGTCTTTTACTCCTGCTAAAGTTGTGTTAAAGTATTTGCTTATACTTTTACAATTTCGGAATGCATTATTGATACTAATCATTACTAACTTCATTAGTGAGCTAAGCTGGATTAAATATTTAGTTACCGACTGGTTAGCTTGGATCTCACCGTTGGCTCTTATCAAACTGTGAAGTTAACAATAGTTGCAGTTACAAGTAAATTCAGGGCTCCGGGTGCTTTACACTTCTCACATGAAGTAAAGTGTGCATAAAACCACTGACAAGTTTTTTAAGTAATTATGCATTGTGTTTAATAACTGACTAAAGTGTAGTATTTATGAATTAACAAAGTGGATTGTCCAAGAATATATAAATTGCACAACGGTAAACATATAATTATCAGTTTAATGAAAAGTTTTGTTTATGCAATTTAGGAAGTAAACTGCTTGAAATAACCACTGGAATTTCAAAACAATGAAACGTTATAAATATCTTGGGTAAAATATCTGACGACGAGTGCTATTTAGTTATTTTGTATATATAAATTAATGACATGCAATAAAAAAATTCTAAGGTAGTTGATTATGATTTTATTTATTATTTAAAAATAGTTAAGAAGTAGTGGGAGGGGGGCACAGGATGGGCGACCATACAGTTTCTACAGAAATAGAACTTGCATTGCATACAATTCGGAAGCATATTATTACATGGGAGTAAGCAACTTGCGTGCTTTGGGGTAGAGAACAACGCTCGCGTTGTACCTAACTGCGGTAGTGAGTTATCACAAGCAACGGTAGAGACGTTCCGTTGTATTGCTACCTATCGGTAAGGATTCAGCACCTAACTAGGTTGGAAGCTCTCCCCACAATTTCTGTAGCGATTTTGCTACAAAATTCGGTAGCGTCATATATAGCTACCGGATTGTAGCAATTTTATCCCGAAATTATTAAGAGTGTAGTAGTAGTAGCAATAGTAAATAATATAGCAGTAGTTACTCCCGGCTCTAAGTACAATTACCATAATATTTAACTTGGTAGGTTAATTAAGAACTAGTTAATCATTATGGTATACCCATGTGCCATAGCCGAGTGCAAAAACACACAAAAAAACAAAACAAAAGACATACTTTTTCATAGATTTCGAGTAAAAAATTATAGTATTTGTAACGTATGGATAACGAAGTGTAAAAGAAAGAACAAGGTCAATCCTCAGACCGCCAGAATATGTTCCGAACACTTTACTGATCAGGAGTACGAACGTGATTTAAAATCGGAGCTATTAGGACTACCATTAAAAAGAAAATTACAGAGTTATGCTGTGCCTACTGTATGTCCTAGTCGCGAATGTAAACCTTTAAAGGATGGTTCTAGAAAACAGCGACTTCAAACTAAGGAAAGAAGAAATGAAGTTAAAGAGTTATTACAAGGTGACTAATATTTGAACCATATGGAAATACAATACTACATGATTTAATAATATGCAGTTGGAGACTTAATTATGGACATATTTTTATAAAGTTAATGCAACTATGTGCTGTATGTTTAGAATTCCAGAATTCTTCCGATTCTGCATTACACGAGGATGTTCCATTTGATTTCATCTCAGTTGAAATCAATCAGCCATTATTGGCACTTCCAAGTCACGAGTGTAATTGTTTAGCTATAAATTTTAAAAGTATCTATTTAAAAATTATGTCTACAACCAAAACGTAATTACTAACCAGTAACAAACTTAATATTTTTCCATAGCTCAAGAAATTCGAAAGCTGAAACTTCAACTCGACTCACAACTAGCGATTATTTTGAATCTACAGAAAAAAATAAATATGCAACAGAAAAAAATAATTGAGCTTCAAATATCAAATAAATACCTTAGAGCTAGTGCCAAAAAAATGAAAGTACAACCTCACATGACTTAAAAGTGTTGTCCCCAGCACAAGTGAAGAAAGTGATGGGACAGAAGCGGGTTAACTGGGAAACAGCAAAGCGAAATGTATAGCAAAAACAGAGTCAGAGAATCAATCTCTTCGTTATTTAGTGGGTTACATAGCTTGGAAATTAAATAAAAAGGGACAAGGTATTTATGGGTGCGTAAGTGGGCAGGTTGAAATTCCAGAGGAATCTAATGAATGGATTGAAATGTTATCACGCGGAGGCTTAATGATTCCTAATGAGGAAATAACAAGCATAGTCAAAATATGTGAACAGGAGTTTGAAACTTACTTTCCCATTTACCGCAGAAGCAATTTCTGCTCCCGTAAGTTATTTTATCTTATTAAAAAGAAACATCCAGGCTTTGATGAAAAACTTGTCAATCAATTTATTAAAACAAGAATGCGAATAAAAGTGAAATTCCTTAATCAAAACAAGCAAGAAAAATCCCGTACTAATTTGAAGAAATCAAAGCTGTTTGTAAAAAGTAAGCCATCTCGAGAGTGAGTTTAACTTTAATTTTTTAAAATATAAAAGTGTAAACAAGAATATAGTACTTCTGTAAAAATATTCTTAAAATGAAATAAAATACTTGATGCAATTATTACAACTGCTCATCATTGCATATTCTTAGTCGTGGAGCAAAGCATCATAGCACTAGAAGCCTCCCAATGTAAGGAATCCCTGTGACGTCACACTAGGGGACCAACGTCCCTCGAATTAAAGCATACAGATCCGCGCAACCTGAGTATTAGATGATCCTTGCTAAGTACCATACGAAACAGAATGCTGGGGAGCGTTCACAAATGATGCCATCACTAATATATTTCCTCTAATGTTATGCAAACGGAATTAATTTTCACCTACCTACTCAAATAATAACAGCGTTTGCGAAGGTCTTATTCTTTATTGTCCTAAAACTATGGATCAGCATAAACAGTGTCACGTCAATTATCCTTAAGACCCCACCAACTCACGTGTCTTCACATTTACATAAGGTAAACATCTTAAGGGCTAGGCATAAATGATGTCACGTAAATTGTCCTTTAGGATCTTCCCACCTAAGGGTCATCACATTTAAATTAGGTAAACAGCTTAGGGGTTGGGCATAAATGATGTCATTATCCATTAACCACACCATCAATGTGTCATCAAAACATTCACGTAAATTATCCTTTAGTGCGATTTTTTTAAAGTTTGCCCTGAAATTTGTTGTATACCAAAATGCAATTTCCTGTTTTTAAGGGCTTCAAAAATGATATATGATTTAGTCCTCACTAATTTGTTTATGCGTGCAACTTCAATTTTCCAAAAAATGTCGCGTGTGACATTTGATTTATCTTTATTAAAAGCACCAATTTTTCGAATTTAGTTTAGCACCTGTTAAATCTATTTTAAGATAATTACTTGTTTTGGCACTAAAGTGCATCGGCAATTCTTTTGTAATCTTTTAATATAGTTACTGCCAATTTCTAGGCCTGTAATTAATTCAAACGTTTTTCAAACAAACTTCGATTGTGTTAGAAACTAAATATGTTTTGAAATACCTATGTTAAAATTGCTCCGCGTGCTGCTAAACTTGTCCCCGCGTGTGACGTAGTGAGGAACCCTGAACTACAAATTAATTAGATTTCCTTAGTCATTCCAGTTTGATTGGTGTGCCGGGTGCCGTTTATGTTTATAATAATTTAGTAAGCGGTCAAAATTTGGATTTTAAGATTTGGTGGGAAATTCGAAACAATGTACTTTGCATAGGGACGATGTATAAATGGTGTCACTCAAATACCCACTATTTTGTGACCGCCCCACCTCCATGTAGTCACTATAACTTTACGTGAGCGTCCATTTTAAACATGGCACTTTATCAATACCCAATTAGATCGACTGACCCAATCGACGAGATCATTTATGGGCGATCCCATAAAGTAGTTTTTGCTACTATCAGATCCTCGCATTGCAGATTGCTTCTTAATAAAATAAAAATAAAACAAAAATAAACTGGAATTTTTAAATTAGAGTCAAATTCAAACTGACAAAGGGCTAAAGCCCTTGTTTCATTTTGTACCTATTAATAATATGCTTTCTTTTATTGAAACAAATTTTAATGACATAAGGTGTATTGCAAAATTCAACTACCAATATAATTGTTTTTGTACCGGCACTTCTCGTACCCAACCAGCTTGAACCTGTTAATTAATAATTTATATAGATTTTATAAAATACTTTTGAAAGTTGTTTTACACTATCTTTTTCAGTTTTTGATAGCTTACGTGAACTAGCATAACTAATTATAGACAATCGCCGCCATGATTTATAGAAACTTATTCATGATAAAATATTAATTATGATTATGATATGTAATAATTTACTAAACTGCTTTGAAACTGCCGTGTTATTACGGTACACTCATAAATACGAGTAGTTCTACTTGTTTTTTATTTCTGCACCAGTCATGGTTATGGGTAGGTGTGTTAGTAGGTAGGAAAAGTCCGTTTCCCGTGGGAAACACTGTACATTGATATTCTTTCGGTTCTGCTTAATTTGCGGATCATTTTATTTGTTACAGATTATATGAAGCTAAGGAAAAGAAAATCTTCCCAGCTGACAACAACAAGAGAAAAGAGGGCGGCGCCGTAACCAGCTCAATTTTTGAAATTATAGAGTTATTTACAATCAGCTTTTGGGTTTGTTACCGAAACTAGGTGCAGTTTAAAAACGTAATAATTAGACTGTGAGACAAAAGCGCCTGTTTAATAAGAGGGTATATTTTTGGGTTATAAATAAAATATGTGTAAGTTAAGTTGTTTGTTTAAGTAACTAGCTGAAATTAGGTACGAGTGCATTCCGCCTTAATTAACCTTGGAAGAATGAAAAGAAGTGGCATTGACATAACGTCTAAAAACATAACTATATCAGTGCAAAACTAAGAACTTTATCCCACCCAATTTGTAGATTGATAATTTTTAATCATGGATAGTCTGTGTAACGACAAACAGGGACAATTTGCCTGTCACTTGATTGAAGCACGCTGCAAGTATAAATCGTTTTATATTTTGTATGTGTGAATCATCTTTTAATCTTTCTTTTATTTAAATTACGTGTACTCCAACCCTAATGATTTTTTAGTGATGGCACACATTTTAACCTTTAATAGGGCATGGATCATAATAATTCTGCTATCCTTGTCAATGTTAGTTTTTGTTCTCGTAACCTTTTAAACCCACAATTTTTATTTATTTGAAAGCATATATTGATGATCTCAAGTTTTGTCTGTTAATACAGCTGTAAGTTCTATTTTTTAAACTGAGTTAAAGTATTTACGTGCCACAAAATAAATGCGTTGTTACTCTTTGACTTAAAAACACAATGCTTTTTATTGAAATCTAAGCTCATTAAATATGTTAAAAATGACAGTAGTTTTTTAATATTGTTAAATGTTTGTAAAATAATAGATTTAAAAAGTATTTAAAAAATAAGCATGGCTAACTATAAGGTAAGTTTCAAAATTGTATCGTATAGAGCATACCAATGTTACTTAATACTTAACCATCAAGTTTGCTGGAAAACATTCTTGCGAAAAAAGATATTTTCAAATAAACAAAACAAATCGACTAAGTTAAGTTGAACGCTATCAATTTTCAAAATAATAAAGCTATTAGAAGTATTTTATGTTTGTAATGACAATAGCAACCGGTTAGTTTTGGCTTTCCATTGCATAGCTATTAAAGGGTGAAAGATTTAGACAGACTCACCCTAGTGGAAATCTGTATAGTGCTGATACGGGTCAAAAGACTAAGACTCATTAACTCAGTGGCAATGAAACAGATGGGTTAAACAACAGCGTAAATATCGATAAATAGAAGTAAACACAAGCAGAAATGAAAGTAAAAGTGATACGGATGAAAAATATGACTTTAAAGTAAAGACAGAAACTACAACCGTATGGGAAAGCTCTAAAAATATCCAAGACGTCTCAAGTGATAATTTAGGCTTTTTGAGAGAGGCGGAAAAACACAACCTTTCATAGGCAGTACTTTTTATTCAATCTTCCTCCATCATCCAATTCAATCCCTGATTTCACATTCAAAGTACAAATGATAATTTAATAAATAATTGAAGAATTTGTCGTTGATTTCGCAATGACCACATAGTTGGTCATCGTCATTGAATAGTGATCTAATTTAAGGCTCGAATGAAATCTCTCAGATTGGAAATTTCGTAATATGAATATCAAGAATATATAGAATAATAAAATACTCTAGAATTAAATAACAGTGGAAATATGTATGATTTAAGAATGACTAGTTGGTAGTGAGTGGATTAAGCTCATCATGCAGTTTGTTGTTTACAAACAATCCGTGAACTAAATACTCGTGCATCAAACAAATTATACATAGGCATGCTGTAAGGATAAATTCATATATCATAGAAATGTACAAGCATCATCATTCCACATGCTCATACTGGCATTTAATAAAGGCTTATGAAATTGTGTAACTCTATAATTTAAACTAAAATTATGTAATACTTAACCTATGGTGGTACGTAGTGTGTGTACGTTTGAGACATACTGATGAGTAATACCTGGTGTAAAAGTACTCATATATGTATGTCTTAATAATAGCAGTCATACGTCGTCGCAATAATTAGGTTATAAACTGTGGGGTGGAATTTCCCTATCCCACTGTTTTCGAGTAGATTTGAGTCCTGATTCGAACCCTGTACCCAAGTATCTCTACCTTCAGTATGGTGGAACCGGTCGGTGGCGGTACCTCGACCTAACACTGGATATGCTCTCCTCAAGTGCTACAGGTCCCCCAAGTGCTAGATGACTTGCTGCTACACCGCCCTCTACTCCCTGATCAGGTCCAGACTGGTCCCGCATATGCTGCTGTCTAAACTACAATACCCAAGTAGGTATGTTATCTCGGGGCCTCTTCAGCTCGTCGGTAACTTTTCACCTTGGGATGGGTGGTGGTTGATGCAGATTATTTCGTATTCATAATTACCATGGCTTAGTTATGATTATAATTAAAATTATAATTATAACGATAATTATTATTTTACTTTGCTGACTGTTGGCGATGGTGAAAATATTTTAAAATAAACAACCCTGGTCATGGCCAACAGCCAGCAGATTGAATGAATCACGATTAGAAGATTGATTGAGAAACACTGAGAAAAACTTACGGGACGATTTTATTACCTTTTGATGAAAAAATAACCTATATCATTAATAAACTTGTGTATTAATTAAGTGTTAAACTTGACGTCATCTGATACTATTTGAATATTTATTTCAAAATTAATATCTTATGTTGTTGTATATTTGGCAAAAATAGCGGTAAACTGTGGCCGGTTAGATGGTGCCAGTTGTTTGTATTTACCACTAGTACTCTCTAAGTATATAGAAAGTTACTACTCCGGGATGCCCCAATGCTCCATGTTTTAACAATTTACATAACACCCAGCTTGCGCCGTTTATCGCTTGCAATACGCAACTGCCTTTTGCCCATAACAAAATGTTTAAAAGGGATTATTAACAAATTATATAACCCTTAAATACTTAGTGATTGATACACACTTAACTCCTATATCAGCTTGATAAACCTAATTAAAACAAAATAATGTGGCTCATCTATTACCTACATCCGTAATCCAGGAATTTAGTGTTCCGATAGCAGAAAAACTAACATATGGTTAGGTATAGCGACCACTGGGAGCTTCAAGGAATAATAATTTATTAATTACATTACGCTGTATATTTTAAATGCTAAAGGAGTTAATTAATTATGAGAGCATCTCTGCAGGAGACCCCTTACGTCTTTATTTTCTTCATAAGAAACACGACTGTTCTTTCTTACAATTTCCTAATTACTTGGTACCCCATGCCCTTCTGTATTATTCAAACAGCAAAGCTTCCAGATATACTAAACAAATTGAACTTTAGTTTGCATATCGATCTGTTAGGGGTCGTCCGTAAATGACGTTTTCGGTAGGGTAAGTGAATCTAGTCATGTCGTGATGACATGCTGTGGTAAAGATAACAGTTGAACGCAATGTTAAAGTCATGACATGGGGATGGATTAACCTTAAAAAGTGATAATTTGTGGGACGTCATTTATGGACCATCCCATACAAATAGTACATGTGAATTTGATATTGAAGCGAATAACTTTTGTTTTATTACAAGAGAGTGAAACTATCAAAGTTTTGGGCAAATGGGATATTTTTTTATAAGAATCAGTTGTTTTTATTGGGTTTATTTAGTGGACTTAACGTGTTTTGCCAAAAAAAGACAGATGGACTTAACGTGTTTTGCAAAAAAACGGTTTTTGAGCAAATTATTTAAAATAGTTCCAGTGACCTTTGACCTCTAATGCACAGTGTGAATAATATGTATTTAGTCGTTCTTAAGCACCAATAATCTTAAATTCTGAAAAAATGGACTTAGCGTGTTTTGCTAGCAAACTCCTCAATTGTACGCTCTACAAGAAGCAAATCGGCGATCTAAATGTAACATTAGATGTGGTGACCTACAACTGAAAGTTGGAAGTAGGCAATTTCAAGAGATAGAGCGACTGCAATCAACGTAACTCCACTGCTTGTGGAATCAAATGCCAGGCAAAGTTTTACATTTTTTAAAAATTACAATTGTTTAAAACAAAAAACACTATTAGGAATCTTATGATAATTTTGTTTTCAATATCATTCGACTTGAAAAAATAAAACTACATGACAGTCTAAGTAGATAATGAGCCTACACGTTACATGAATATAACTGAATCATAATGTATATTCCAAGTCATCGAGTTTTAAAGCGTTAAACTAATTAAGCATCAGCTGATTGGGTCAGCGTGGTTAGTTCATAAGCCCTTAAAGCGATTGCTAGAAGGTTAAAGCGTACCTATATACATAGCTTAGTACATATTGCATTTAGTAGCTTATATATTAAGCGTCCGCTGAGGATATAACGTGTATATTACAGCGCTACCGTTCTCGTTCAATTGTAATCAAATTTAGCAAAACAAAGTCTGATGTACAATAATGACATAATTTGGGATAGCCGACGGGGGAACAATACACACAATTACCAGCGCCGCCCATAGCAAAAAACTTAACCACATATCAAACACCACCCAACTGCAAGAAATGCTATACAAAAAAGCAGGGACAGCGCAGACTCATTTCCCATGACGGCAAAAAAGACAGGGAAGAAATTACAAGAAAAAGAGCACTCTTTGTGCAGTTAAACGAAAAAATGGATAGTCAAGCTAAAGTACTGCGCAGACGTATGAACAAGTCCACTGCCATTCTAAAAAATGTTAATTATTTATTTATGCATTTTTTAAATATTTGATTGATTTACTGTTTTAAAAAATAAGGCTAGCGCATACAACACAGTGAAAAAACTGAATAGGATTTTATGCTAAAAGATTATTAGAATTAAAACTCCACATATAACAAAGCAAACCAAGTTTTACGACATGACGCAGATATTGTTTGTTTATAACCTAAAAAAGTGAAATAACCAAAGACCTGGAAGAGACCTTACAACTCTAAATTAAATGTAATCCCAGCAAGGCAAGGCAAAAACAAGTTTCAATGATAATTGGTCTTTAAAACAACATAGCAAAACAATGCAAAATCATGTGCCGCGACATATTTAAAATCTTAACCAAAGCCATAGTGAATGCAAATAAAGCCTAATATGTTTTATTTAAAAAATCGCCTGCAACACAATACACAATGTATTTTATTGTATTTCAAGGGATGTCGCTTGGTATAATACTATGCAAAATGAAGCTCAGACCAGTATTCGGCCAATTGCAAACTACCATTATACTATAGCTTTAATTTAGGCATCACGGAATACGACCCGTTGCCATAGAAGTCTTTTGGTGTAGCTAGTGGTAGTGCTGTTTTCTGTTCCAGTCCAAAAAATAAACACAAAGGCGAACTAGCTGGACTCATCCTGCGCATGTGTGCTTCGAATCTCCCGTGAGCAGTAATAATTTCCACTAGTCATTTTAAATGAGCGCGCAAAAATCTTGTGAGTGATTTTTGTACAATCGTTCGTCAATTCACTGCTTTAATTGCGCGCAGGTAGTTGTTTTATTCCACCTCTCTGTGCAAGCTTTCCTCTCTCTACAGCGGATAGCCGTGTTGCAATATGAACAGAATGCACTGCCTCCTGTGCTAGAGAAATGTTCTGATACAATGCTTTGGCGAGGCGATTTGCCTCTCATTGCCTCAATAGCCAGTATGACACGGTATTTTTATTTATATTTGTTTATTACAGACACAATACAAGGTCCATGATTGGTTAGCCTATACTATCCTACTTACTAGCTGTACTTATTACTTAATAATTATGGTCTCCAAATTATTTTCTTAAATACTATAAGTCAGTATGAACCTTTTCTTGAGTAGGCCCAGTGTCTATACTGGTCCATACACACTATTGTAGTTATCGTTTAAGTAAGATTCCCTGTGCACCTGGGAGTAGAATATGTTTTTAATGATCTGATTTTTCGTGTCTTTAATTCTGCTGACCAGGGACTTGATTGAGTCTTTTTGTAAAGCTTCGAGGTTTCGCATCGAGTTTTCTTTAAACATTTTTGTGGCACTGTCTCGCCTAGAGTAGCCACATACAATTCGGAAGGAGTCATTGTATGCCACATTTATCTTTTTATATTCCGCCCTGGTTAGCCACCACAGGCTAGAACAGTATATCGTAGATAGGTACGTGCTAAACAAGTACACCATCACTGGTCGAGGAGATGCCAAATTTGACCTTCAGCATATTTGCATTTTTGTAGAGAAGGTATTCATGAAAGTCTTACTACGTTGCCTGTGGCCAGACGGTTCAGACTGTCGTGACACGCAATAACTGGCGAGGACACGGTAATACATTTAACCAGCACATTTAGGGAACTTAGGCTATCAACAATGATGATTTGACCTTTACAGCTCACCTCTAACAGCCAATTGGCTGTGTGTTGGATTGCAATGATCTCATACTGAAATACAGTAGCGTACTTGCCTAAGAAGACGGAATCTCAATAGTGTTTTAGGGTGTTTGATTGACACAGCTCAATGAAAATACCGCTTTCTGTAAAACGCCCATTTCTGCATTAGTCTGTATAGCAAACATATTTATAGGCTAGTGGATAATAAGTATATTATACCGCTAACCCAATGCTAATTAAATAGTGCCCAAGTATAATGAATCGGGCAATCGAGTCGAAATCTCATTATACAACTAATCTAATGCAAATCATAGTTTAATATTTTATTTCTGGTACAACTTTGACATTTACGATTCCATGATTCCTTATTCATGGTGTGCATTTGATTTGCATTGGATTAGTGGTATAATGAGATTCTGACGTTATTATTTAGTTCAGTTACAACTTCAGATTTTTTTCGCCCACATAGAAAATAATATGACTATTAAAATCTTTAATGGACAAGTATTGCTTTCCTAATAATAGTAAAGTATTTGTTTGCATTAGAGAGTGATCGGTGAGCTTAAGCCGCTGTCAATATGCAGCTGTCATCACGCAGTTAATGTGTGTGATTAAATTTATTAGTTTGCATGTCTTACTGATGTATTGTGCCATGTCTTACTGTGTATTGTGCAATGTCTTACTGTGTATTGTGCAATGTCTTACTGGTGTATTGTGCTATGTGTATGACAACATATTTAGATTCTGTTTTGCTGCAATTACAGTTTGAAAAAATACGATATGATATACATCAAAACACAACTAAAAAAAATGTTTTAAGGCGAACTCATGTGGTAGTATACATACTCACTCTTACCTAGACAAGACCCCTCAACTTCTATCTAAATCTCTTCTTAAAAAATACTCTACACACTTAACCACACAAGTTTTCATTATTTATTTTAGGTTAAACGTAGTTATACAAAGGAAAAGTAATTCTTTAAACAATTTTTTCATGAGTGAAGCTAGTTTGATTGATAGCTATTACACTTGTTTCTTACCTTTGGCGTTAGATGGTGTAAACAGATTACATAAACAACATTTATCAGTTAAACAAAAGGAAATTATAGAATTTCTTCAAACACAAGATGCCTATACAAAACATAAATTTGCAAGAAAAAAATGTATACGCCGCAAAGTGTCAGCTCCCTATAAAAACTATTTATGGCAGTGTGATTTGGTTGATATGCAAAGTTATTCTATAACTAATAAGGGTTACTAATTTATATTAACAATTACAGATGTGGCATGTTGATTTGCATATGTCGATGTGCGTCAAAAACAAAACTGCTCAAAATGTTACACACGCATTTCAGTCAGTTTTAAGTGCTACAAACGTCCCAAAATATTAATCATGTGACCGAGGACTAGAGTTTGAAAATAAATCATTTAAAAAACTGTTAGATGAAAATAATATTAGTAAATATCTAAACTTTTATCCATTAAAAGCCATAATTGTGGAACGATTTAATCAAACTTTGTTATCGCGTGTATCGTAATACTTAACATATAAAAATTACTTTACTACAAAAATGAACACGTATTACAATGTATTGCAAGACATTGTAAATTTATACAATAATACGTATCACCAAGGATTTAAGATGGCTCCTGTAAGTGTTGACAAATTTACAGAAATGGATGCATGGATGAATTTATATCGCACAGTTATAAATCACAAGTGGCCAAAGCATCTAAAGCATAAAGTTAATGACTGTGTTCGAATTATTTAACCGAAAAACGTATTTAAAAAAGATTACTCAACTAGATTTATAGATGAAGTATTTACGATTGATTCAATAAATATAGGCTATCCTTATACTTACAAAGTTAAACATGAGAGCAATGACATCATTGATGAACTATTTTATGAAGCTGAGTTGTCAAAAGTGATTACGTCTAATAGATTGAAAACTAGTTTGTGTCAGTTGCGTTGTTCTTGAAGAAAGAGAGTAATGTCGTTTTACGTCCACATTACAGTAAATTACTTGAACTTTTATTTTAAAACTAAAACTATGTCTAATTTCAGTGTTAAATTGCCCTAGTTTTGTAATTTTGAGCAAAATGAGATGGAAGTTGCTTCAGTTGAGATAAATACGTTACTTAAAATTATTACTAATAATCAAACGTTTAGAACAAATCATGAAGAAGCATACGACTTGTTTGTTTTATGTGATAATATTCAACCAAAAATGTTTGGTAGTCGACTAATAAACCTATTACGTATTCTTAGCGTCAACAACGACACGTTAATTGTTTCCAATTTCTAATTTACAGTACGTTGCACATAAAAAAAATTTTCAAGAATAGCTGCAAAATTATATATTGGGACCTGCTAGTAGTGTGGAAATTCATGTTCAGGCGCACCTACGAGCTACGATCTTATTTTTTAAAAAGTAGCCTATTTAAATGATTTAGGGCTATTTTGATAGGGAAATCAGCAGTTTCAAGACATTTTTTCAACATTTTCAATTTTTTATTGTTTTACCATGTCGATTTTGAGAAAACAACTACGACCACGACTACGACAACGACCACGACTACAACTATGACTACAACTTTGATTTTATACGTATAACTAACGTAAGTGATGTATTTTAATGATTTTATTACGATAATCAGTGGTTTTAACACAGCCATGTTCAGGTTGATGTTTAAATAAATAATTTAGTGAAGCTCTTAGCTTTTACTTTACAATTTATTTATTATAAAATGGGGAACAATAAAATAAAATATAGTATTTGTAAGGTGAAGAAACAGTTAAATGAATTTAGAAACGATCATGTAACTAAAACAGGTCTAAGATCTGAATGTAAAGTCTGTTCTAAAAATAAAATGCACCTGTGATGTGTGAATGTGGATGTATAGGAAGACGTGATAAAATTGCAAGACATAAAAAATCAAATATTTATAAAATACGTAAGTTAATAAATGAATAATATTGCAAAGCACAAGGAGGACATTGACCGTATAATTTGTATGAAATGCAAGGTGAAAACACCCTATAATAAAATTGAACAAGTAATAACTAAAAGTAATAAAACTATGATAAAAGCAAGATGCACAGTGTGTAATACTCAAAAGTGTACTTTTATCGAAACTACTGGAATTGATTGTGATATAGTTGATCAAATTGAAAAATATATAGGAAAAGTACACTACCCAGGTAGTAATTATCTAGGACCAGGAACTAAATTTCAAGAACGAATAGCAAAAGGAGATAAACCGGTAGATCGAATTGATGAAGCAGCAATACATCACGATTTATCATATAATATTTACAAAGATAAAGATAATAGACATAAAGCAGATAGAAAATTACTCAAAGATATAGATGAAATAGAAAATCCTACATTTAGTAAAACAGAAAACGTGTTGTAACTAAAAGTGTAATAAAACCAAAATTATATCTAGGTTTAGGACTTAAGCCATTACATAATGATAAATTATGACTAGATCAAGATTAAGATGATAAATCATATAAAATTTTAGATTTCGTATATAAAAACCCTTCAACTGGATTTGTTGGAATAAATAAATTAGCTTAAAAAACAGAAAGAAAACCAAAAATAGTTAAAGAATATCTAGCTACAAAGGATACATATACAAAGCATTTAGGTAAAATTACAAAGTTTAGACGTAGAAGATATTATACACCAGGTATAGACTCAATTTGGCAAGCCGATTTAGTGTTTATGCCTGAGAAATGGGTTAAAGATAATGATAGTTATAGATATAATTATTTAATAATTGATACATTTTATAAATATGGATGAGCTATACCTTTAAAAACTAAAAATGCAGATGAAGTAGTAGATAGTTTTTAAGTTGTATTAAAATATGGTAGAAATCTTAAAAAACTACATTCTGATAAAGGAACTGAATATAGTGGTAAAAAAACTAATAAGCTGTTTCAAAAATATAATATTAACTGGTATAAAACTGAAAATGAGACAAAAGCAATGATTGTAGAAAGATTTACAAGAACAATTCAACAAAAGATGCATACATATATGACTGAACAACAAACAACTAGATGGGTTGATGTTTTACAAGATCTTATTACAAATTATAATAATTCAAAGCATAGTAGTATTAATATGACATCTATTAAAGCAAGTAAACCAGAAAATGAATAAAAAGTATATTCAAATCTTTATGGCTCAAAATCTAGGTTAGGAGAGTTAAATAATAATAAAAGTACAAATAATAATTCACAGGAAGAGCTACGCCCAAAACCAAGTCGACTAAAGGTCTCGGAAGGGCTTCACCCTGGTCAAAGAGTAAGAACACATTTATTTGAAACTAAATTTAATAGAGGTTATAAACCACAATTTGCTAAAGAAATACTATATATCAATGAAGTTTTACCAACAAGTCTTATAACTTATAAACTAGTAGACTACTATAATAAAGAAATTAAAGGAACCTATTATTCCAATAAAATAACACCATATAACAAAGAAGAAAAACATTTTGCATATGAATATATTATATAAACAAAGAAAACAAAAGATCCTAATATTATAAAAGCTTTAGTAAAATGAAAAGAATATTCTAGAATAATTTTAATAGTTTAGGTTGATTTAACACCAGAACAAATAAAAAACTCTGAATATAGAAAACAAAAAATTAAAATAAACAAAAATATAATACAAGCACGTGTTAAAAGACATGTGGCTAAGCAGGCCTAAGGGAAAAATTATTTATTTATAAAACATATATATATGAGTGAAGCAGAACAAATTAAACGTCAAATAAAACTAATGAGAAAAAAATGAAAATAATAGAAAATTGAGGAAACAATTTATTATTGAGAAAACAGGAGATGATGCTTTTACATTATAACAAGAGAAAAAATATGCATCAATTATTAAAGCAATACAAAATATAACTGATACATTCGAAAATTAAGAAACAGCAGCTTCAAAAAAATTAGCCCTTTTTCAAAAAGATAACAATTCTAAACATGCACATTTAAAAAGTATTGCACATCATCAATACACTAAATTAAAGGAATTTAAAGCTGGTAATGATCAATTGTTAGAAAATCTAGCTTTAACAAATCAATCTGTACAAGAAAAAAAAGATGCACAATAGGCGATTGAAAATGCCCTTGGGAATGTACTAAAGCTTATTTATCAAAAATATAAAGGGGTTCCTATATCTTTTAAATATTTAGGTAATTTATCTGACGATGCTTTATCTATTAAACTTTAAGTAAACGATGAAACGTACACTGATGGTTATTATATTGGAACTGCAAAAATACAAGATTAAGGTGATGATTTTATACATATATTAGGAAAGAAACATAAATTGTCAATTGGTGTATGAAAATTATTAACTAGAGTGCATCCAGATAAAACCAAATATGATATGTATGATGCTGATTTATATGCATAGCTTATGGTTAAAACTAAAGCTTGTTATACACCTAAAGGTAAATTAAGAAGTTCTAAAGGTGAAAAATGGGGTATTATTTCTGCTTATCTTAAAAAACAAGGTGTAATCACTAAACAAAGATCACAGAGCGATAATACATTAGACGAAGCAAGTTTTAAAACACCAATAGGACAAGGCCTCAGGAATGGTTTCCAGGGCAGGTCAGAGCGAGTAAAACATAGTAATATTAAATTTATTATAGATGATCCTGATATTCTTTTACTAAAGTTAGAAACTACATTCGCTAATATACAAGCGAGACATACAAATATTGATAAAAATAATTTACAATTAGCAACTGAAATACTAGATAAATTTAAATCACACTTTTCAGATAAAGCTTTTACAAATATATATTCTATACTTATAAATAAATTACATAGTAAATGAATAATGAAAATATTATAAAGTCTTGGACAATATTCTACAAGAGATCAAAATATTGAATAATGAGAGCAAAATATTTAATAATAAACAAGCAACAGATTTATTGCAGACAAAAGAAAACAATATTACATTTTATTTTGAAGTACCAATATCTATCAAAAATGGAGCCCAAATAGCCTTACAAAAGATATCTGCTTACTATTTAATACCTAATAAAGATGCAAGAAATAACAATTTTAGATATAAAAAAGATGGTAATGATTTTATTGATATTACTTTAGAAACAGTTAGTTATGAAATTGAAAGTATCGCTAATGAAATCCAAGATAAAATGCATTCAGATGTTAATAATAATGTCATATTAAAAGAAGATAAAGACAATTTTCTGAATAATGTTATACGAATCAAGCCAGATACTTCTATTGCCAAATGTGTAATTGAAATTTCAGCTGATTATGTTGTAGATTTTACTCTAAGTAATTTGATTGGTAAAACGTTAGGATTTACGCGTAAACTACTTACATCTGGTAGATATTTTTCAGATACAACTGTCGATATTAATCCTGTTAACTCAGTACTTGTACATTGTGATTTAGTGACTGGATGTTCTATAAATGCTAGACCATCTAGGTGTATCTATTCAATTACACTTAAAGTACCACCAGGTTATAAAATTAGAAGAAGCTACACAACCAGTATATTATAATGTAGATCAGTATTATATCAATGAAATAAAGGTATGGTTGACTGATGATGAACTAAATCCAATTAATTTTATAGGTAAAGAAATAACAATTACCTTATTTTTAAAATATTAATAAATGAATACAAATACTGAATATATCAAATATGATAAAACATCAATAAGACAAGATATTGATAAAAATAATAACAAACCAGAGCATAAAGCCTTTTAGATGCTTTGAATATACAAATACAAATCGGGCTTCGCCCTTAAGGCCCTTCATTCCGCCTTGGAAAACCATAATAGAGCAATTAAATGGATACTATTCTAAATATAAATATTAATTACAAATTTTTCTTTTAATAAATGAATGCACAAAAAGTGATTAAAAAAAAATTTGCATCTGCAACATCCAATAACTACTAGTAATGCCATAAAATTTTGTAAATTTAAAGATTATTTACAACAAGAAAAATCACATTCATTTGAATGAATCAGTAGCAACTACAATAAGCATTGATTATGTAGATAACTTGTTTCTATTAGAGAATAGCTTCTTTATTATTGAGGTTGATTTAGTAAAAAAGTCAAATGGTACAAGATATACAGGTACAGAGTTAATTACATTAGTTAATAATGGACCTATGTTTCTATTTAGTGAAATAATATTAATATTTGACCATACAACTGTTGAACAGTATAACAGGCCAGGACATGTAAGTATAATTCAAGGATTATTAAAATAAAATGATAGTTTTCATTTAAATAGAGGACATGGTCAATGCTGGTCTTTAGACAATAATGAATATAGTGCAACAACTGATAAAAACCCAGGATTTGCAAATAGTCATGATTTATTATTCAAATTTAATGCAAATGCAGTTGATAAAGGTCAAAGTTGTTTTATAATTCCATTCTCACATATCTTTGGATTTAGAGGTAAAATAGTATCAGGAGTAAGAGTTGCTGTTAATTTTGTTAGAGTACCTAATGATGATGCTATATTTAAATCTAGTGCTCAAGCAACAGCATGTACAGATGATGTTGTTGATAGGTTAATCAATATTACCTCTTTAAAATGGAGTATTCCTTATATTTAACTAAATTCTGAAATGTCAAGTGAAATATCTGAATATCTTACAACGCAACCAAAGATTCCGTATAAATTTATAATAAAACAACTAGAAACATTGCCAGTTTTACCAGCAATGACTTTAGATCGTAATTTAACTACTATTTTAGGACCTAAAAAGATTCTTGGTTTTGTCGTTGGATTTCAAACTAATCGTTTAAATAGTCAAAAATCAAATATGTCGGTATTTGATCATTGTAATGTTCGAGATGCTTCTATATCTTTAAATAATGTGAATTATCTTGGCATTAATTTAAATGGTGAAAATGGTTTAGCTTGTATAGAAAACTATGATCGATTTTTAAAATTTAGAGAATTATTTACAAATTTAGAACTAGAAATTGCACCTTATGGATTTCAAACAGCTTATCTTTTGTATTCTTTTGATACAATTTTTCAAGAAGATCGTATTAGAGGCAATACATTAAGTATTAAAATTGAATTTGAATTCAGTGAAAATGTACATGCAAATACAACTGTTTATGTTATTATATTTAGAGAACGAGTACTTTCTAGGACTACAACAGGTGGTACAAAAATGCAAGTTGAATATATGAGTACTTATTAGTGTAAACGCTGCGCAGGAACTTGTTTATGCTTTTCTTAGAACTTCGTTTAATTTTTTCTTTTTATATAAATAAATAATATATCCTTCACAGAAAGCCAATATAAG
The DNA here is from genome assembly GCA_949802685.1 of Dicyrtomina minuta. Classification (NCBI taxonomy): domain Eukaryota; kingdom Metazoa; phylum Arthropoda; class Collembola; order Symphypleona; family Dicyrtomidae; genus Dicyrtomina; species Dicyrtomina minuta. The sequence continues at coordinate 33,270,542 of OX461809.1, forward strand.
GCATTTGGAAAAGCCTTTACAAACAAAAAAGGTGTAACATTACTTCTAAATTAAGCTTAATTCAATAAATATGATGGATATCCAATAAATGTAACACAAACTCAAATCAAACAATTCAATGGTGTAAAAGTGAATAATTTCAATTTAAAATTATCAAATAATCAATGTAAAAAGATTATTACAGATTCATCAAAACATATTAAATCAGGAGGTGCATTACCTCTTTTAGCTCTAATTCCGTTAATTTCTAAAGCAGCTGCTAATATTAGTGAAGTAGGGGCTGCTGCAGGAGGAGTTAGTAAAGTAGTTAATGCAGTTAATAATAAAACGTCACAAGATAAAAATTTAGCTGAAACAAAGAGACATAATGTTGAAATGGAAAAGAAAACAAAGTCTGGAAGTGGTTTTTTTAAACCCTATTTTTAAAAGCGTTAACAAATATAAAAATGGATAAATATTTAAGACAAATATGTAATAAATCCTATGTTTTTAGAGGCGACCCAAAGGGTCTTATAAGCTAATTTATAAGAGATAATTTACCATGGAATAATAAAAATACACAAATTGGAATATTAAATCTTGATAGCAATAATAACCCTGGAACTCATTGGACTTTATAGTAAGAAAACAATAAAAAACACTATTATTTTGATTTTTTTTGGTCATGGACCACCCATAGAACTATGTTATTATTTAAAAGCAGATATAGTTTATTTAACTAATAAATTACAAGAAATTGAAACAAAAGCTTGTGGTTCTTTATGTTTACAGTTAATAAATAATATTGTTAGTCATAATGATTTTATAAAGGCATACCTGGCACTCATGCATGTAATGAAATAAAATTTGTATTATAAATGATTTCAAAATTTGGATATATTAGAAAAACAAATAATGAGATAACAATAAAAACTTTCAATATATTGAACAAAATACAGAGTAATGATGTTAAAATAAGGAAATTAACTAATGAGAAATATGAATTAAGAAATAATTTAGCTAATAAAAACATTGAAACAAAGAATCTGAAAGGGGTAATTGAAGGAATAAAAGGTTATTTAAAATTTGATTCGTATACTGAGTCTATTGGGCTATCCTTTGTGTAGGACAGTGTCAATTTTATTTTTTCTGAATAAAGTTGTCTTTATATAACTAAACAACTGTTTTTGATAAAAAATGTAAAATTAATAGTACAGAAGTAAAAACAAACCTTGCTCTAATTAACAATATTATTCAAGAAGATAGTAATATTAATAATAGCATATATACAGAAATAACTAACAGTGAAAGAAAAAAAGAAAATATTAGAATCATTGATTTAATAGGAAGTAATAAACAGGCTGAAATTGTATTAAAAGATTCATTATTTACAGATTTAGATAGTCGAACCAATACAAAAGTAATAAAAATAAATGAGAATATTATACTTCTAGAAAACAAACCAGTAGTATTACCGGAAGCTATACGTATTGGAGGTCTAGAATTAACCAAATTAAATAATAAAATAGCATTTTAACTGGTTTTATCCGTACTAACACACTCTTTTTTAAAACAACTAGTTTTAGTCAAAACGTTTGTGATATACGTTTTAAAGATTTTGCCTATGCATGTAATAATTATCAAACTAAAAAAGCTGCAATATTTTGAATATCTTATACAAGCTTACAATTCAAAGTAACTCATTATATACCTGGTACAATATATTGGTTCAACAGTATTTTTCAATAATAATAATATTGTATTGTTTTTTTTTATCAAACACAATTCATTGTTATCGTTCTTTATCGTTCTTTATCGTTCATTAGCGTTAGCGTTAGCGTTAGCGTTCTTCATCGTTCGTTATCGTTTGTTATCGTTCATTATCGTTCTTTATTGATCATTAGCGTTAGCGTTAGCGTTTGTTATCGTTTGTTATCGTTCGTTGTCGTTCATTATCGTTGTAATGTTTATAAATATTATTTTATTTCAAATTTATTTCAATATAAATCGGTTCATGTATTACACATTTATGCCTTAACAGTAGATAAACTATTGTTTTAGAAGATATTGGTACTAAATTAACAAATATTAAAAATGTGAATTTTTTACAAGATGAGAAATTATTAATATTGGAAAATCAATTTTTAAGACTTCAATCACGTATTGATGTGCTTTTATTAAAAAATAAAAAACTTAATAAGTGAATATTGAAACAATATTTGTTTGGGATGAAAACCCAAAATTTAACCGTAAAAATCTATTTCCTAATATATTTAGATCTTTGGTAATTAGTGAAAATAATTGTGGAAAGAGTTGTCTTGTTATCATATGTTTATAACAAAAAGGAATATTAGACTATAATAATACAACTTCAGTAGGAGATAGTCTCAAACAGGATACATATTAAATAATAATTAAAGCACTTAAAAATAATCTATCAAAAAACCATGTGATTGCGTTATTTGAAAATAAAGACCAAATACAAAAAGATGGTATTTGCGAATTGAAACTAAAAGAAAAAGTAGGTAAAGGATTGAAAAATAATCATAAAAATTAAATGAATATTGCAATATTTAACACTAAAGATGATATACCAGACCCTAAAGAGGTTGATTCTAAATTGAAAACTATTATAATTTTTGATGATGTAATGAATCGTAAGAATCAGGATTTAATGAAAAGTTATTTTACAAGAGGTAGACATAATAATATTTGTGTATTTTATCTAAGTCAGTCATATTTCGAATTGGATTGAAGATCTATTAGAATGAATTCTAAATTTTTAATTTTATTTAGATGATCTAATAAGAATATACAAAACTCACATAGCGATAGAATTGTTTTAGATATGGATTTAAAAGAATTTATGCCATTTTGTCAACAAGGCTGGAAAAAGGATTATTTGTTTATAACTATTGATTTTACATTGAATGCTAGTGAAAAGCGATATAGACATAACCTAGACAATTTTTATATTCCTAGTTAATATCTGAAATAATTGTAAACAATAGTTTGTCTCAGACTTTCTACATAAAATAGTTAGATTAGCGGACCCTGGTCCTAGAGGCACCACAAAGTGGTTTTGCTCGGATATTGGTTCTCAAGGGGCTTTGCTCTGCTTTCAATTTTGTTAATAATTTATTCCTTATAAAATGCAAATAAAAAATTGCAACGCTTCAATCAAGAGTTATGTCAAATTGAGACAGTTGCAAATTAGTGAGAAATATTCTATCTTAGATTGTGAAATGGTACATTCTAAAGCATATAAAGTAGATCAAGTTAAACTGTGTATAAATATTGATGCTAAAAAAAGTAAAAACGTTTATTTGCCAGCTTGTTATATTAAAATGCTTATGCAACCATTAGAAAATAATGTTGGTGGATTTTTGAAGTTTAATGGTATAAAAACCTAGTAAAATGTATCAGTATTACGATAATAATATGACTAATACTAATGATCTAATTCTTTTACATAATTTTTAAAAAAATAATATTTTAAATATTAATATATTATTAATCATGCTAAAACTTTTTTTTTATTTTGAAATTGGGCGTCTAACATTTACTTAATAATTTTGTTTTTATAAAATGACGGAATATATAAAATGTGAATCTTTTGAAAAGCAAATATCAAAGAAAAATTTGAGTCACTATCCTAAGTCTGTAGCACATATAAATATAATGGAAAAAGGTGCTGCTAAACTTGAATGTGAAATATGCAATGGTAAAGTGGTGGATATAGATAAACATTTACTGACGAAAACCTTTATTAAAAATACAAAAGGGGCAGTTACTAAAAAAAACAAAATATTGTACTGATTGTTATAATTTTTATTCTAAAAAATCATGAAATACGCACATACAATCTAAAGCAAATTTGGGTGAAAAAAAGATAACAAATAAAAGATTAAAGTATGATATTCTATTTAAAAATAGTGCATTTAAACTGTATCGATCTGAAGAAGCTTTAAAAGGTGCGTTTCTAACATTAAGCTTAGAATTTAAAAACGAAACAAAAATGATAGGAATAGATGATACAGATGTATGATATAAAATTTATATATTCCTAAAGAAAATCTAACAAAAAAAAAATAAAATTGCAGTATGTTTTAAATGGAACTTTTAGAAAATTTATACCTTCAACAGGAGAAAACACATATCAGGTTATGACCTATTCTTCTAATAATCTAAAAATATATAAAAAAAAGATATTAATTCAAGTATTGCTAAATGTTTTATTAAATTTTGAAATAATATTAAGGAAAAAGACAATAATGAAAACTATTACCACCTTAATAAGATCAATAAAATTTATTTTGAACAGAGAATATAAACCTTTAAAAGGGTCATCTTATATAGAATTACCAAAATGGATATCTAACAAAAAAGCATGTATAAATATTAAACATAAAGACCAAAAGTGTTGAAAATATTGTATGTTATACCATAAACATCAAAATGAAATCATAAAAGATCCTCAAAGAGTTTCAAATTATATCAAATCTGATTGGTATAATGACTTCAACTTTGGTGATATAGAATTTTCTGTAACTCTAGATTATATACAAAAGTTTAGAAAACAAAACGATTTATCAATAAATCTTCATATTTTAGAAGGTGAAAAGGTTATAGTTTATGATACCTGTTTACATGAAACTAGGTATAAAAACCATGTTAACTTGCTTTTATTAACGGGCGTAGCCCTCAAGGACCAAAAGTCCACTAATAAAGATGGTAACAATCATTACATATATATTGAAGATTTTTCAAGAATAGTTAGAAAACAGCTAACATCTCACACGGAAAACACTTTTATTTGTGATAGATGTTTTTATTACACCCATAATGACGAAGCAATAAAATCACATTATTTAGCATGTGATAAATATTTTAAAAGTTGTAGAGCAATCCCTTTAATGCCAAAAAACTATAAAAACGCTAATATTTTAAAATTCAAACACTTGTATAGAATGGTAAAAGTACCAATATTTCATTAGGCTAATGTGGAATCTGTATTAAAAAAATTAGATTTTGTTGATAAAAACAGTACTAAATGTAGTAAAAACATTAAACATGAAACTTGTGCTTATGCTTTTACTACTGTTAGTCAAAATAATATTTATAATACATTTAAAAGTATACAGGTTGTAGTGGGAAAGATACAATTAATAAATTTATAGAAGCTTTTTGTCAGTAAGGTTATAAATTAGATGAAATATTTAGATCAAGGTTAGAAAAGTTTAAATTACCTAGATTATTTAATGATCAAGAACACATATTTTGTAATAGTATGGTGTGTCATTTTTGTAATAACGCTTTCATTGATGATAAATTAAATTATATCATTATTATATATCATATTATATTATTTATCATTGTCATATTACTAGTGAATTTAGAGGTGCGGCTCATAATTCACGTGATTTAAATGTAAGAACTTTGTTAGATATACCAGTTTTCTTTCATAATGGTATAAATTATGATTTTAAATTTTTTGTAAGGCAACTTCATAAGATTTTAAATAAAAACGAAACAGTATGTAGTGAATTAGAAATTGTACCTCAAACCGAAGAAAAATATTATTATATAACCGTTCGTATACCTGATAATAAAATTACATTTACATTTAAAAATTCATTAAAATTTTTACCTGCATCATTAGATGAGCTAGCATCTAACTTGAAAAAGGGTGATATTAGGAATTTTAAGAATTTGCTAGAATATTTTAAAGATGAACCAGTTAAAATTCAAGAGTTATTAAAACAAAAAGTAGTGTTTCCTTATTTATATTTGGACTCTTTTAATAAACTTCAAGACAATAAATATACTAGTATGAGGAGTTTTATGATGACTTGAAGGATACAAATATTTCAGAAAAGGAATATAAAAGAGATGAAAAGCTATGGAATTATTTTAAAAATGAAAAAAATAATGAATATACATTCAAAGCTTATATAGAGATGTATTTAACATGTGATGTTTTAATATTAGCTGATTGATTTGAATCATTCAGAGACTTATCTTTACATCATTATGAATTAGATCTAGCACATTATATTACAACTTGTGGATTTTCTTGGAGTGCTATGTTGAAAATGACTGGAGTGCAAATAGAACTTTTAACGGATCTAGATATGCTTTTAATGTTTCAGGAGGAAATAAAAGGTGGGTTATCTGGAATAATGAATAAGGATGTAAGAGCAAATAATAAAGATATGAATAATTATGATCCTACTAAAGAATCATCATATCTGGTCCCTGTTGATGCTAATAACTTATATGGTGATGTTATGGCATTTAAATTACCTCTTGATGGGTTTACGTGGTGTTCTGAAAAAAAAATTAATAATTTATATAATAATATAACAACGTTAGATATTGATAGTGATGTTGGGTATACACTTAAAGTGGATTTAGAATATCCTAAAACATTACATGATTTACATCATGATTTTTAATTTTTTGCTATGCATGAAACAGTACAAGATACTGAATTATCTGAGTATCAACATAGATTAAAAGAAATTAAAAAGTATAAAGGATCTAAACATTTAATAGCTAGTTAGGAGGATAAAAAAAGATTGATATGTGATTATAGAACTTGACAACAAGCTTTACAACATGGATTATTACTAACAAAAATTCATAGCGCAATTAAATATAATCAAAGTGCCTAGTTAGAACTATATATTGATGGAAATACAAAATTAAGGCAAAAAGCTACATCAAATTTTGAAAAAGATTTCTTTGAGCTCATGAATAATTCAGTATTTAGTAAAACAATCGAAAATATTATAAAAAGACAAGATATTAAATTTTTTACTAGTAAGGAAAAAGCTTTAAAATATGTAAGTAAAATTAATTTTAATCGTCAAACAATATTTAGTAAAGATCTAGTAGCTCTTTATATGAATAAAAAGAGTATATTATTTATTACACTAATAATTTTAGGATTCTGTGTTTTAGAAATGTCAAAATACAGGATGTATAAATATGTGTATGAGCATTTAAAAGCTTAGTGGGGTGATAGTGTAGAAATATTTCAAACTGATACTGATGGACTTATGCTTCATATAAAAACTAATGATTTTTATGAAGATATAAGGAATGATATTGAATTATGGTATGATACTAGTGATTTGGAAGTAAATAATATTTTCAGCTTACTTATTCTGAACAAGAAGGAATTAGGTTATTTCAAAATAGAAACTAATGAAAACATTGTTACTGAGTTTTTTGGATTGAGATCTAAAATGTTTTCATATTCAATCGAATGTAATAATAAATTAGTAACTAAGAAACGAGGTAAAAGTATACCTAAGCATATCGCTAATGTATATGAGATTGAAACGTATAGGAAAATATTAAATGGGGAAATTAAAGATAAGTTGAATTTCAATCAAATTAGATCAGATAAATTAGATATGTTTACTTTAATTAATCAAAGGCTGGATTAGCTAATTTTGATGATAAATGATCACACTATTAAAAATGGTGAAAAACATTTAAGTTGCAGTGTGAAAACAAGTATGTATATATTAATACGCAAGTTTTTTAACATAAGATTAGTACTAAATTTTGATCTATTCTATTGTACATGTACACCTTTTTAACTTGGCTACAAGCAACACATACCTTTAAACGGTGATATATTTTAAGACACGCTTACTCCAGTGGCAGACGCAGCCAAAGCTCCCATATCAAAGATTAGATTTTGCGTAGAAATTTCTGAAAAATGATCTTCTCAGGAGAAAGTGGTGCTTTTGTTACTTTTCCTGAATTTTTTAAAAAATAAACCAGTGCAAGTCAATCGGTCCCTAATGAGCTCTTAAAAAAATATGACCGAGGGTCCCTTTTTCTTGAAAAATCTACCTCAATTTGAGCCCGACTGAGCCCGCGAGGCGAGCCTCGTCCACTAAGCATAGGATTTGAAAAAAAAATGAGCCCGAGCGTGCCTGCTATGTTTTCGATTTTACTGACCGGAGCTTCGGTCAGTGCAATCGGTCCCACCGGTCACCGGCTCCGTGTCTTACACTGAAATAAACTATTATTTTATTGTTGTGTGTATAAAACAAAAACCAAAAACCAAAATCAAAAAAAAGAAATTTATTCAAAATTTATAACTACGTGTTTACAATGTTATTTACAATTATTAAAACAATGTGTACGTCTAACCATTGTGCAAGTCCTATTTTTCAGTCGAGAGCAAGAATTTTTAGATAAAAAGTTTGGAGCTTTAAGAGAAGTAGTGTGTTTTTAGTCGGTCTAGATACGCAATAAACAAACTCTAGTGTGCTTTCTATATTTCTAGACAGTAATTGAATATTTTTACAGACAGTGAGACCGTTATTCTGCTGTGCTAACTTTAATTCAGTTTAGTTTGACAGTAATGCTGTCGTTAGTAAGCGTTAACTCAAGTGAAATAAGTTTGCAGTATTAACTATTTTTCGATTTATTTTTTAATTAAATTAAAATTCTATATTGTCATCATATTAGGAGTTCAATTTGTATGCACATATTATACTTACTTTTTGCATAATGGAACAGTTATAGTTAGTAGTAGTAGTAGTACTGTAGCACTTATCGGATCCTGAAGTATGATATTAACCCTGACGAGTTCTTTGACATTGACCGCAAAAGCGGACATTAACCGTTCCTAAAAACGTGGAAAATACCCAAAACCAATTTTCAAAGACATTTCTTCACTCATAGGGTTGTCCCGGAATGAAATAAATTACCTAGTGATGTAAAATGCGAAGTAAAAGAAGTAAACGCTTTTAAAAATAAACTTGACAAGTTGAAGGGATGGAATTTTAGTAACGTCTGAGCTTCCTTAGTTTCTCAGTGAATACAGTTCTTCGAACTAAAGTGACAACCGGGCCTACACGAGACAAAGTCTCAAATCTGTAAAAGGGTTCTTCCCGGGAAACATTTATTATTATTATTATTATTATTATTATTATTATTATCCTTCGGGTATATAACCTATAACCCAACGCAATTTACTGTACTAGCAATGTGAATTTAATTAAACATTTCCTCTCGGTTTGATCGACACAAAGTTTGAACACCACCTATGGAGCGCTCCCGAAGAAAGTCTGCTACAGTTACACACCACTGATGTATTACAAACTAATATGTATTCTTATGAATTGTGGCTACTAGCTGCCGACCTCCTCACGCGTAGATTACCTTACTTTTCAAGACCTACATAAAGCAAGCTTTAGGTTTTGCTATCTTCCTTTTCAGAGGACTACAGAGACACAGCATGAGAGAAATAGCAAATGCAATGCAATGAGAGGCACAGTGAATGGTCTGCTGAGTGATATTGTAACTATGCTGAAGCATGGGAAAATAGCTGTTAGCCTGCTAGGCGCAATTAGTACTTTGCCTACGTCTTTACACACGTATGAACAGGAGTACACTACATTTCTCGTAGTTACTCACACAAAGTTCCCAAACACCCCCCCCCCCTTCACCAAGCACTTCCACTACTCTAACTTCTGCGCAGCGAGACGCAAGTACGCTACCGGCTAAGGATTTGCTCGATCGGATCAAAAAGAAACACCGAGTTATCAAGGATAAGGACAATCTCCCCTCGGCCACAGAGCCGGGTTAGGTGTAGTTATATATACATATATAAACATCTATTTATATATTTTCTTAGTTGTTTGGTATATGTATATCTATTTGTAATTTTATTTCTATTATATTAAAATATAAAAGATTATTAAGGATTGTTTGAATGTGGAAAATGTGGAAGAAAATTTGAATCCGTAGATTTCTGTCGCCAACACATTAATCGACGGCACAAAAATGTAATGCGTCTACGTTTTTTAATGCTAGACTACTATTTAATATTCAAATAAACTTAAGTATAAAAAGTTTAGCTGAAAAATCTATAATGTTTTCACAAAATATAAAACAATTTCGATTTTGTCCAAAAATGTTTTTATCACAAATATACTTCAAACTTCACTGCAATAAACATCACAATGAGGTAACTTTTTTATTTTTATTTTTCAATGTAAAATGAGATTTTGTATTATTCATATATCCGATTTGATTTTGTTGTTGTGATTTTAATACAAATAATTTTGTATTTGCTTTCGAAACAGAAACTATATGTTTGCCCATACTGTAAAAAGAAGTTTTTAACCTTTAAGAATTTGCAAAATCATATTCATCCAACTTATATTGAAAAGTGTAGAAAATGTAAAAAACCTTTTTCATCCGTAAAATATCTTAATGAGCATTTACAGCAAGTGCACAGAGTTTCACTGGTAAAATAATCTTCCTTTTATTTTGAAGATGTTTTTTAATAATTATGTATGTCAATAATATTTTACTAAAATATTTCAGATAATTATTGAAGATTAACTAGTGTCTTTGGTGTAAAAAGAATTTTCAGCTAGAGGAATATTTACAAATACACATACAAGCAAGACACACAAGATTTTTACAACCTAAATATCGCCAAGAATACTTCTGTTGTCGTTTAGGAGGAATTCATTTCCACAGTAATTTAAATCTGGAACACCATTTGACAAAATCTCACAAATGTAACGTATGTTCACTAGAGTTCTCTATTCCAGATAAAATAAAAATACATCGCGAATCACACACTAAAATTAGAAAACAAGTAGGAGGTAGCACAGCTGTAACTACAATTTACTTTACAAAAGTTAAAGCCTTTAGATATTATCTTACTACTTATAGGTTTCAAGTATCTGATCTGCAAGTTTCCCGTTTACAATTTGTTTTGACCTTTTTCATTTTTACTTAGGATCTAATATAGCCACCATTTTTAAATCTTGAGTTCATCAATACAATAATATAAAAGTTCAGGCAACAGTTGTAGTTAAATTTAAAAGTAAACTTTGGGTTGATAACACATTTGAGTACAAAGATAAATATATGAATAGTAACGTTGTTGTCGTTTTGACGTACCCGTTGTTCAAAAAGCTTATAGAGAGCTTGAGTTTGGCATACAAAGTCAAAATGATAAATATAAAACATTTGGCATCTTGTTGAACTGTGTGCGTTATCAAAGGCCTTGGACTTACGCATAGATAAATATAACCCTATTGCTAGGTCCTGTTTTGATAAAATGCGTCAAAAATTCATAAGCTCTCATTGTGTTGTAAACGTTAAACATTTTAATAATAAATACTTTAAATGGGCTGTACTTTCAGTTTTGCATCCAGTGACTACTCACTCTGATTGTGTAAGTTCAAAAAGGATATTATCCGTATTTAACTTTCTAAGTATTATTTAGTTTGCCATTTAAAACCAGAAAATTTCCATTCCTCAATCGTTGATCTACTTACAGGAAAGATACTATAAGCGACAGTTGATCTTCTTGACCCAACGCCACTTATTCATGTACCTGCCGCAATGTCGAATCTTTTCCAAGTCGTTTGCTGCGATGACACTGATGACTTGCTCATAAAAACATTATTGAGCCGTATCATTCAAATTGGGTGTCACAGCAACGATTATATCGAAAAGGTGCTAATGGACGGAGTCCAGTATTTGACCTGAGGAAACTAAATAGGAAAGTTAAACTGATTGCTGTAGTGTTCTTATTATTGTCAGTTAGACATGGCCAGCTCATACTTACAGGTAGAACTGCATGAAGACAGTAGAAATTACCTTGCATATATAAATCACACGGGCACATGGCGAAATAAACGACTTTTATTTGGCTTTATTAATAGTGAAGCATTATTTCAATCTGTAATGTCCAAAATCATAAAACCTTAAAATAATTAAAGGGTAAATTGCATACGTCGATGACTCAGGTTTTGGTGGAAAAACATTTGACAACATGTTACATCGCCTTTAATTATTATTATAGCTTTTTGTTCGGGCTAATATTAAACTTAAGCCCAGTAAATGTTACATCGGGTTTCCTAGCATAATATTCTTAAGCAATTAAGTAAGTTCCGTAGGAGTATCAATTGATGCAGATCAAATTTAAACTATTGTAAAGTATCTCCATCCTACTACAACTACTGAAACTCTTCGTTTTATTGGAATTTCTTATTTCTTTTGCCGCATGATTCACGGATATTCTTAGCTAACTCTACCTCTTTATCATTTACTAATGAAAGACGGGCCAATTATTATCGACGCCGCTTGCCGAAAAGGTATGGATCATATTAAGTCAGCAATCTCGAACGCTCCTATCTTAGCATTTCTAGATGAAAATGCAAAACTCGATTCATAGACTGACGCATCCGACTTCGAAATTGCGGGATGTTTAGTCCAGAAAGTAGTTAAATTACGTCGCCCGCACTGATTTGATTCACACACTTTCATAGCACTAAAACAAAAATGGTCTGTAAATAATAAAGAATGTCATGCTATCATACATTCACTGCAAACATTTTAAAACTTTGTAGTTGGTCGCAAAGCACATAGGTACACGGACCACTCTGCACTCACTTTCATTCTACACACTTCTACACAAGCTCAGCGGATACGATTCAAAAACTAACTATGTCGCTGGTAAATGCAATGAGAAGGCTGATGGTCTCAGTCGTCCTCTGAGAACCATTCGTGCCCGTGCTCTCAAAATAGAAACGGAAATTCGTTCCATTCATATTTGCTCTCTACAAGATGCGGATTTTATTAAACAATGTGATCGTATCAAAACTGATCTTCTTGATTCTATTCATTCGAATAATAATCGTAAACGGCTTGATCGCATGGCTGCAACATTAAATAACAGTCGTCTTTTTTTAAAATATAGTACCCTTTTGAATCTAGATTCTCACCTATTCATCAATTTCATTAACCTACGTGCAATTCAGAATGTAGACGGCACCTTTTCATGCAAACGCATTAAATCTGATCTAAATATTTTACAGAATCCCTAAATTAACGACAAACACATAGGTAAAATAGTTATCTTTCTTCGCAAGGACATCAAAAATACACTCATGGGCTACAACATATATACAAAGAATTTGCAGTTAAACTAATACACCAGCGTTTTAGAACGACTTTCAGCAGAACCAATATGAAAATTATGGATGAAAGTTCTTTCCGAATCCTTAGCTGAACAATCAATTAAATACCTGCGTGATTGTTCTTATCTCGGGCATGAGAAAATTCATGCTACATTAAGGAAAAAATATTAGTTCTTCCAAATGCACAAATTAGTTAAGAATGTGTGTCGCTTCTGTGTTACATGTCAATGGCACTTCATACAACGTCAGAGCGGCTCCTGTCCGCTACACGTCATGATTACGCCACAACTTCCATATGTTAAAGTTAGCATCGACTACTTACGTTCTTTTAATTGTACTTAGGCAGAATATTAATACATACTCGCATGCATTGACCAGTGAACCAGTAAAGTATAGGTGACGACCTATACCTATTCTCTACTTCCGGTTCTAATACTAACAAAACGATACGATGTTTGGAATCTCTTGTTTAGAAACATATAATTCAAACATTAGTTTCAAATAACGGAGCATGCTTTACTTCGAATAAATATTTTTGCTTCTGAAAAATTAGGGCATTATTCAAATTGCCACTTTAGCCAGACATGCCAATAGAAATGCCTTTGTTGAACGTAATATTTCTAATTTTGGGTTACTCAAAAAGTTGAAATTTGACACGAACGATCCATAGAAACCTTTACTCCTACACGTCGCAAATGAGTACAATGCTGCCAAGCACATCAGTACTGGATATATCCCATATTTTCTCATGTTCAGGAAGTCTCTTTTCCACCCTTACTATCAGGCTGTCTCCGAGAGCTCCTTCAGCGACGACGACTCCGAACGTCATTTAATTCGCATTGGTGAACTATTTAATTACCGAATGCAGGCACACGAAAATTTCTGCAAAAACCAGTTAAAAAAAAGTTAAAATTCGACCGCAGGCATCCGCGTACTAATTTTTTCGTCAGCTATTTAGTTTTAAAACGTAACTATACATGAAAAACCGGAACTCTAAGTAAATTTATGATGCGTTATTCTGGTCCCTACCGCATCTACAGCGTAATCGAAAACGAGCACGTGCATATTCTGTGCCCTCGTGATTCTGATTTTACATCAATCGGAATACCAACCAAAGTCGAAATGGTCCGAGGAAATAATCTATTTTTAAACATTTTGTTCTTGCTAGACCAAACCTGCGATAAGGTCGATCAAAATTTAGCATGGCTTAATTTATTCACGCTGACCGCTGCAGACCACGAATTTTTTATAAAACCTACGATTGATCCTACAGAACTACCCCGGGAAGTTAAAACTAATGTATTTCCAGATGTAGTTCACCGAGGTATTTACAATAGTAGTGCACCAGCTCACAGCGAGCCCATCCCTAGTGCCGCACTATACGACTTTTTGTCCAATAATGATAACGACTCCGTTTTTAGCCTTGAAGACACTGTGACAACCGATAATTTGCATCATTCTTGGTGGGGCCAAACTATTATTGAGAGTCCTTATGCTCACTAGTCTCAAGACCCACGGGGACGGGGGAAGAAAGGGCTGGTTTTGTGTCTGCCAGGACACGTCAGAAAAGTCTACAAGTCTGTCCACGAGACAGAACTTGTAGTTAATGGGATCGGTTCGACAGCGCCCAAGAAACTCTTAATTCGCCATTTTCAAATGAACTTAAACCTTTTTAAAACATAAAACTCCGTCTCCAAAGATTACAAATCCTTCACTGACGACCAAATCTAATAATTTAAAGGGTAATTTACATACTCTTTCACGTTACAGTTAAACTGAGAAGAAGTACTTAAAACCGACAATACAATAATAACTTAGGTCATATGGTATACGAATTAGAAAAATGTACCCCAAATCGACTGTAGCGTTGTCTTAAAAAAATTTACAGAATTGATGAATCAAGTATAAAACAATAATTTTATTGCAACCAGTCCTTTCAAATTGGATGAATTTAATGCAGACAGCTCACTGTGCATTTAATTTTAAAGAAGCTGCATTGCACAGTTAAAGTATTGATGACCTTATTCTAAAAATTCAATTCCCACAATACAGCCACATGTTACTGACAACTTTTTTAGACATTGCTAATATTAAAAGTCAATGTGCAATTGCAGCACAAAAGATCTACAGTGATGACCAAGAATTTGTGACTGAACTAACAATCTTGTAAACCATGGATTTTATATTTTCAGACCTAACAGAATTAAATGCTAAAAAACTTTCAAACGCAAAAAATAGAAAACATTAAATCTAAGCCATGAAGTTTTACCTAAGAGTTAGTTTCTTTATTGCTGAGAATGAAATGTTGAGAAAATTCCCTGGAAAACCAATTGACGGCAAACTTAGCAAATCAAAAATAAAAATTTTGTCACCACCGTGGAGAAAAAGGTGGAAAGAATCTCTCCAACTATCTATAAAATGCTTCTACGCCACAACCATATACAATAAAGTTAATTGTAATTTAATAATATTCGATGCTAACGCTGCAGAAAATATTATGAATAAACCAAATCAGCCGCTACCAAAGAAGGTACATTAAGGTCAGTTCAAACAACACCTCATCGCAAGCAAAGTGAAACATAAAAATAAAAGTAATTCCATAGCTACTTCTAATACTGCACTAGCAACGTCACTGCATAACTTCCCCCATATTACACTGGATAACCTCAATGATTGGATTCAACATGGCAAACAAAACAGTAATAGTAATAATAACTTTGCTGTTTCAGTCAATCCATCACCACAACAAAAACATACCTAATAATATTCACCGTTTACCGATTGGTTATACTTGGTCATATATGTATATTTGCTATTTTTATAGTTGGTAAATAAATATTGTGTACTGTTAATCCTATATTATGAATTACTGCGTAACTACAGCATATAAACTGAACATTATCTCAACAGCAAGCAATTTTTTCATTATAGTACTTACCCATAGAAATTAGGCGCCAGCGTTCAGTTTAATAAAAATGGAAGGACGTATGTGAAACCTACTTTGTTTGAAAATTCAAAAGCTAAAATTAAATTTAACAGTTATTAGGCATTTGTACACCCTGACCATTACAATTAAAATAGTTTTAATTCACAAATGTGTGTATCATTGAAATATAAAGGTAATTTTAACCATATTAATAAATTATTTCAAGATATCCATGTTTGTAGTAGGTGATAATTATAATATGTAACATATCTTTACATGTAATGATCAGTAAGTTGTAAGTAGGCAAAGTTATTTTGAAACAAGTGATTTTCCATGGAAAACGTGTTATAATTCAACTATTGTCTGTATCCAGCTGTTATTTATGAAGAGTTGAATTCTGATATGTATAATATTATACTTTATTTCAGCCTGAAGAAAATCAATAATAAATTCTGAAACCGGTCGCTTTGTTTCAAAATTTCAAAATCACCGTCTGTTATACATTTATTTAACTTATTCGTAGTAGTTCAGAAGTCGTATTACTCGTAAATAAACATATAATTATTGATGTAAATAAATAAAAGTCTATGACTTAATTGTGTGAGTGCAAAATAAGATAAGTAACGTTATCAAAATCAATCTGCTAATGACGAGCGGTAATTTTGACGTAATTTTAAATTTGGGTGAGAAGAAAATGTGATTTTGATGGATGTCGACGGAGACGATTCCACAAAGGTTGTAAATACGGAGGCTTTTGATAGTCCCGAAGAGAAAATGATTGTAGACCTGGATCCACAATCAAGGGAAGATTAACAAAAGCAACAGACTGCGATGGATCTTTTTAAGCAATCCTTCGCAGAAATACATAAGAAAATTAAAGATAAGAAACGAGCTATAAAATTTATGGACGTTGTCCACGGAAAACTAATCCTAGCTGTAAAAATTGTGCAAGAAAATTTCGAGCTACTAACTAACTAACGTAATAAAAATCCGTCAATGTCCCGTCTGTCTTAACAGAGGCATCCAGGACAACCTTTGACGTCTTTAATGAGTGTCTAGTAAAATTGACCCAGAGACTGTAGCTATTTTCTCCTTATGTAAAATTGTGTTTGTCATGTCAGGGATCCCATTTATACCAAAAATTGCCAAATCAAAACAAGGATATTTTGTAATTCCATAAAATCCATAACAACACAAGCGTAGGTTCTACGAGGTTGTAAAAATTATTTAGTTTTATATATATAATTTCTAGTTTGAAACAGCATTGATTTTTACGTTTAATTTGAAGTCACGATTTAAAATTTCTTGAAAATTGTGTGAAGAAAACTTTTTAATTGTAGATACGAGCAAAACAAAAGCAGGATATAAAATTTTAACTTTTTGTGTCCACCAAATATAGTTACAAAGTTTTCCTTTTTAACTATTTCTTGCTTTTTACCTTCTTATGCACACAGATTAAAAATTTTGCAGAAATCGAATCCATGATTGAGGTTGCATTTGTAGAAGAATCTAAGAAAGCCAATTTCCCCGGTTAAACACAGATTAAATTTAGATACTGTAATATATAACAATTTGTAAACAAATAATATTCATTTATGGAACGTTGGATGTTAATATGCAAGTGTGTTTTATTTTTTATTAGTGTGAAAGGATCACTGAAAATTTAATAAAGACGAAGAGAAGACAGAAAAACTGGAAACAATTCCTAAAAATATGCTTCATTCAGAATACAGTAATGAAGGTGTTCACTATACGAAATGGCCTGAGAAATGGTCGAACAATGAAGATAACAACAGAAATAAAATTGAACTTTACAAGCATAATTATAAAGTCACCTTCAATGAAATGATGAGATGCACGGATGTCCTAATTGCGAGCCCTATCTATAATAAAACTTCCTCGGAATCGTTTTGGTCTTACAAAACCAGTTGATCGTTCCTAAATTAAGCGTAATCGCAAAGACGACGAGCCTAAAGATAAAGTTTCGAAAATCTTCATAGTTGAAATTAGTAACGAGCAGTACCACTGATAGTTCTACCAGTGGTAGAAACTCTTTTCCAAGTAAATCCAATTCCAGCTTCCGCTCTGACTCATGTCCCAACTACAGCTCAACCAAAATATAAATAGGCTGTGTATCCTCATGAAGGATGATTGAATAATGTTTGTGTTCAAAGACAGATAGTCACCCTATGGGGATTTGTTGTTTTTCCACTATCAGTCTTAAACTGATCGGTAGGCATAAAAAGTTTGTAGTGTATATTTGACTAGTTTTTATGTGCCGCTGCAGGTACTTTTATATTTACGTATTGTACTATACTTTAGTAGGTACATATATATTAGTAACCATTTTGTCAGGTAAAATATTCTTACCATTTTTGTTTGTTATTCGATTTGACCGTAGAATTTAGACATTTCGACTTTGGCTATCTGACGTTCAGTAGCGTTTATTATTGACAATGATAGAAATTAGAATTTCATTTCTTTTATCACTCATCAGCGAGTACTGAAATTCAATCATAAATATTTTGTACTATCTTACCTGTTTGCTTAGATTAATCGCGATCTCCAAGAAACAAAACTTTATACGTATAACACTATTTACTAATTATAATTTTTTATATACTTTGGGGTAATCATGCTTTAAAATCCTCCGACGTATCGTTTAAAATTTTTGTTCCAGTGTTCAAGTGATCCTATATTTTCAATTGATCAAAGAAATACATTTGTAATAAAATAAACGTAGGAAAAAAAATGTTAACTGTGTGTATGTCTTTTCACTTTAAGTTTATTTTTAGTTATTTATTTTGTTTCTGGTTTCTTAACTTTTGTGTTTAGTCAAGTGCGGACATCGACCCTTGGGCGGGGATTATGAAAAGAAAATAATCAAGGACCTCTTCGAAATGTAGCTGAGTAGCAAATTTGAGAAAAATACCTAATTGCCACGTGACTCACGGTCATAATTGTAGTAGCGAGGAAAGAGAATCCTAGACCGTAAGAAATAGATTCCAGACAGTAGAAACGAAAGAAACAAAAGACGACGTTTACAGACGAAGCTTCTTGTAACTGAGATTTAGAAATATCGGACAGTCGGATTTTTCTATTCGACCTTAAACAACCTTAAAATTTAACTCGTCGTAATTTTGTTCGTAGTCGTCATTCTTTTTCGTAATTTAGACAAAATACGCCTAATTTGTTTTGTCACGTTTCGGTCGTAGTCCTTTAGTAAAGCAGTTGATTTATTATTTTGACAAACGAAGTATTTATATTTAATTTTGCATTAAAACCATAGTCGTAGATTATTTCGAAATAAATATACAAAAGTGAAATAATTCCGTAGCAGCCCCAGATCCAGGATCGAATAGGCTGACCAAGGGTACGTGCGTGTATTACAGTATCATATCTTACGTACTATTATATATAAATAAATTGGACGAATTCGTAATACTGCAAATATAAGCTTTTTCTTTATTTTCGTTTTTAAACCCAAAGTTATCGTATTTCATTCGGTACATTTTGTTTTCAGGAAAAATTTCCTGTTTTCATTTTCGTTGAATAAATCTTAAAAGTAAATTATTTTAGGTTATATAATTTATTATTTTTTCCATGTTTTATTTATTGCATCGTGTACTTATTATAAAATTATAAGTGCCTAATTTGATAATAAGTGCATTCAGTTTTCTGTATCTGTATATTTACTATTTGCTCACCAACTCACCCATCCATTTAGTAAGTAATTAATTGTCCGCAGTTCTAATTACATCTCATTCTTTATTTCATATAACCTCTCATTTTGCCAGTAAGGTTTAATAGTTTATTTTATTCGAGCTAGGGATAGTATCACTACGGCCAACTCATCGCTCATAAAATACATCATTGGCATACCTCAAAGGGAAGAAATCGTAAACGGCGATTTTATACTCTTCACACCAGTAAAAAAACTTAGGACAACCCATTACTACCCAACATCTGCCGCGGGGTTTCAAAATTTTCAGCGCAGGTTTGGGAAACAGGGGTCTGTTAGGACCCAGTGCCCCTCAGTAGGTAAACATGTTACTCGCCCCTGCTTGTAGTTCCTAATTTAAGGTTTTAAAACTTTAAGTTCTGGTTATGTGAGCTGGAGGTCTACGGGAGGTGGGGGAGGGGGCAGCGCCTTCAGCAGGACAACTGGCTATTCCTCGTCCGTTGTACTTCGCCTATAGCGTTATTTGACTAATTTAAATTAGGTAGCGTAAACCAGAACTTATACATGCACTTGTGGCTTAAATCATTAGAGTCTGGCAAAGTTTCTTTTAAGTCTACGCTTACGCCACCTCATATTTCAGAAACTATAACACATTATATGTGGATGTTTACGTATGTGCGACGAACATGTTAATCCGTGTGTTTAGCTGCAGGCGATGGCTATAAATACCTAAGTACATGTTACTACGCTGCGAAGCAGCAATACTGAACGCCCTGATAACGAGGTGGCTAGTTACTAAATGTGTTGATCTAGGCAAGTAGTTAAGGAGAAAGTTGCACTGAAGGCTTCGTTTAGGAACACAACTTTTTGTGGTATTTTTTAATTAATGAAATAGCTCAACAGCATTACTTGTTGCGTAATCTAACAGTGATTTCGAAAAACCTAATATAACTGCATTATTAGTAATTGCTATTCCAGGGTTCATTAAATGCCACCTTTTTAAAGAAAATACCGTGACACTAGTATTTACTAGTAAATACCAGTGTATACTGGTATAAAGTGGCAAATACTGGTGGATACATATATGTAGGTTAAACCTCTGTAACCTAGCTGCTAATTCAATTCTAGTAAAAATCCAGTAGCATGTAATTTATTATATAGTGCATTACAAAATACCTGCAATGCTGAATTACGGTTTAGTGGCAAAATCAAGCTCAGCAATTCTGTCGGTTTTAAGACGATTCAACAAGCCTAAAATCTTCATTTTAAGGGCTGTTGAAAGCGATTATTTAAACACTGAATTTTAACCTACAAAATTTGAAAATTTTAGCCATGTCTTGGTAAAACATTTTTTATTCTTGATTTCGACAGTCTTAGTCTTTTCTAGAATTTTTCAAGCCCTATTTAGTGCACAAAATCATATTGTTGTATGTAGAAAAGAAAAACTTAATCGTTTAGTATTAAGTCACTTGTAATTGCATCTCCTTAGCATCCCGAGGCAAAAAAAATCAGTACATGTCTAGTAAGTAAGTAAGTAAATAATTTATTGTCATATTTCACACAGCAAATAAATACACTGTTTTTCGGGAACAGACATTTATAATATATATCTAAGACTACTTAAGTAAAGTTATTATAGTTAAATATAAATATTATTACGATTGTTAATAAGCCATTTGCTTAACTTAAATTGAAAGTTCTTTAGTTTGTTTTGTTTATGAATACTCACAGGTAATGCATTTCAAATAGATACAGCTCTATACTGATAAGAAGTATGGTAGAACGATGATTTTCGTGAAACATAAAGTTTAAAATTATTTCTGAGTGATCTTTCTCTAGTGTCCAACACTTCAGAAATACAATAAAGTTTCTCATTTTGCCTAATAAGAGTACGCGTGGATGACAATGTTATATATATAATTAGTTCAGAAATAGCTAACAAACTATACATGTCATACAACTTACATAAATCAACATTGACCCCCAAATGTTGCTTAGGGAACTCAAGATGCCTGTTTGCCATCATATTAAAATAGGAACCCTTTAAAAGTATACACTTAAGATAGTGGTCAAGAGCACTTTGGCATTTATCAAGCACTAGCTTAGGTGCACTAGCCCAGATAGGAAGACTATAGTCAATATGGGAATAAACTAGCGATTTAAATACAGTGCACAAAAGTCTAGGGTCTATGAACCTTTTATACTTCACAAGTCAAGCACATTCAAAAGCAACTTTTTGTATAACATAAATACAATGAGAGACTAACATGTGATGAGGAAATTGACTCCACGGCTCCGTATTTTCTGGAATTTGCTGAGCTTTGCTCGCTGGCAATTATAAATAGTAGAGTGTCACCGGACATTCCAGCCAACTATACGTATGTTAGCGGTTCATTAAAACCTCATTAATATTGTACAAAAATTTAAGTGTCATAATATAAATAATTCAGATCATGTACCATGTATAGATGTATATATGTATGATCATGTATAGCAACACATCTTAAACGTGTTAGAAGATATTGCATGCCAAAAGGAGCAGCTAGCTGTAAGAAAAAAATTCGACTTAAGGCAGAACAAATTCAACTATTCAGTAAAGCTATGAACTCCCAATTAGCTTGTGATGAGGAACACAATGTAAATGAAATGAACAATATTATTATTAATGAAATGTTCACTGTCGCAAATAGACTAAACTATGTGTCCTATCGTATACCAAAGTTCAGTGTTGGAAATAGGCCATGGTTTAACGAAACTTGTAAAGCCTCAAAACATAACATGCAATTATGTAGTTTACAATGTGAGAAACTTGATTTTGGGTTTGAGACTCAAATAAGATTTGGGGATGCAAAAAGGAAATTTAGGGAGGTCTGCAAAAAACCTAAATCAGATTATTATGCGGAAATTAGAGACCGGCTAGCCAACATAAAAAATTCTAACCAATTCTGGAGCCCTGTTAATCTTTTTAAGGATAGATTAAATAATAACCATACCAGCATAAGTATTATTCAATGGAAAAGCTTCTACAAAAGTATTAGGCCGCCTAGGAATGTAGATAATGTAGACTTTTACGGGGTAGGAGATGAACATGTAGATAAAGAAATTACAATGTACGAGCTAGCCCAGGCGATCAAAAAATTAAAACTAAATAAATCACCAGGACTGAATGAAATCTCAAACGAGTCACTAAAGGGTCTACCAACTAGTTGGATGCAAAACTTACTGACGTTGTTTAATAAAATTATGACGGAAGAAAATTGCCCGAGCAGCTGGTCCAAAATTGAAATAGTGACAATATTTAAAAAAGGAGATAGTAGTAACCCTGCTAACTATAGAGGAATCGCCTTACTGAGCTGCGTTTTGAAGCTTTTCACTCAAATATTGCTTGTAAGACTAACAAAATGGTCCGCAACGCAAAACATTCTGCCGGAGTCTTAAGCGGGTTTCCGAAAAAACCGTTCTTGCATGGATCAAGTATATTCACTGGCGGGTATTATCCATAACCACATTCAAGTCCCATGTAGAAAAGTGTACGCTTTGTTTGTGGACTACAAGCGGGCTTTTGACTCAATCAGTCACAAACTTCTGTGGTCCAAACTACACAGACTCGGGCTGAGTGCTAAAGTTATAAGGATTCTACGAAACATCTACAACGATGCAGTAATTAAAGTAAGAACAGAACTCGGTCACACATCATCGATAGATGTCACGATGGGAGTACTACAAGGTGAGCTATTATCACCGCTGCTTTTTTCGTTCTTCATCTCAGACATGAATGAATATTTTGCTGCAAATAATCTTCAAGGCCTAAGCATCAACTATAAGATAGCAATCTTTATGCTTATGTACGCTGACGACACTGTCATACTAGCTTTTTCGGAAGGAGATCTGAAACAAAAACTTGAAACGCTGGAGCGTTACTGCAACAAAAGTCCATTTTTTGATATCAGGGGGAACAAATTGAAGTAGTGAAAGAATATATTCACCTTGGAGTACAATTTAACTCTTCGGGTGTCTTTAATAAAGCAGCAAAATCATTTACTAGTAAAGCTTTGAGATCAAACGGCGGACTGTGGAACTTGATAAGCAGAAGTAGATCAGATACCTGGGACGCAAAAATCAAACAATTTAAATCAGTTTCGATGGCAACGCTTCTGTACAGCAGCGGCATATGGGGACTTAGATGTGGTGATCAAATTAAGCCGGTTTAAACGCGTTTTATCAAATCAATCCTCACGCTTCCAAGACATACTCCGGATTATTTAGTACGGCTCGAAGCTGAAAGATGTAAACTTGAAATTGCAGTCCTAAGACAAGCTCTAATGTACTTAAGCAAGATACTCAAAATGGAGGAAACTAGAATCCCACGCATTGTGTACGAAAGACTTTTATATCTAGATAAATGTATACCAGAAAATGAGGCTACTTATAACTGGGTGACACAACTTAAGCAAAAGTTATCCATTCTGGGTTTTGATAAACTATGGCTTAACATTACTAGTGACAAAATCGAAATGGAACTTGACAACATCATAGAAAAAGCAGCGCAGATCTCTTACGAACAAGATGTAGAAAGAGCTATCCTCTCAAGTTATAATCCCTACAATATCTCATATGCGGAAACTAGTTTAGTAGCTAGCTACCTTAACAAACGTGTTTCTATCATAAAGACTAGAATAATGGCTCAACTCCGATTGGCAGAAATAAATAATGTCACCTTTAGAATAAAAAAAGACAAAATCAAATTAGACACAGCAAAGGAGTGCAAAGCATGCGGGTATGGGGTACCAGACTCCTTAACACATTTCCTCTTTGCGTGCAAAACATTTCGTGAGTATAGAAGTAAATATTTAAAAGAATATACTATAGGTGATAAAAATACTGACATTGAATTAAATCATCTCTTGCAACGACAAGACGTACAAGTGTTACACAATCTTTTTTACTACATAAACTCTGTACTAGTTAAGAAATTGAACTAAAAATTTAAACTAAAATTTAGATAGGAGTTTGTTGCTTTCAACAAAGCTCATTATTCTATGGGATATAACAGCCTAAAAACGTTTTTCTAGAAAAGAAAGAATTAAAATCTGCCAAAATGATAATAAAGAGTGCTTATTAACATTCGGTTTCAAGATCGGAGTTACGACCGCCTCCTTCCATTTATCAGAAAATTCCCTAGTATTGAGTGCATAATTAAACAGCTTTACAAGGACAGTAATAAATGCAGTCAAACATAGCTTTATAATTTTAGGCGGAATATTTTTAAACCCAGCTGTTGAGCTGTTTTTTGTAGCTTTAACTAATTTAATAATCTCTTCTGCTGTAAGAAGTAAGAAATCAGGATCAGGGTCAGTCTTAATTGACTTAGCAAATTCACTTATCAACATTATTTTTAGAATTACTTAGTACAAAAATAAACTTGCTTAAGCATCACAAATATCACTAGTAGTAGACAAGACGCCTCGCTCTCCTTTAATTTCTGTTATTTTAGTGGTTTAAACATTGTTACCTATCAGCGATTTGAATGCTTTCCACGATTCTTTTAAATCATTACAAGTATAAACTTTAGCTTTAAAATATTAGACTTTAGCTTTCCGGACTATATAGGTAACATAATTCCTATGCTTTTTGTATCTAACTTAGTCATTTAATTTTTTATGTAACACAGCTACCTTCTTTAAATGGTTTTTTCAATGAATGAGCTTCTTAATTACAGCCGTCAACCACGGCGCTGGTCTGGACCTAATAGTACGACTAACAATCGGAAGTTAACGTTCAAGAATGCAGTGAGTCAGAGATTTAAATACATACAGTTGTTCATTAACACTCTGAAAGCTATCCATACTACAATATTGCGTCTTAACTATTTCAGATTTCAAATCTCTAACATTTAAATAACGATAGTTCCTACTTTTAATTACAAGTGGTGAAAATGAACTGTCTATTTTTCTTTCTAACAACATACAAAATATCATAGTCTAAAAGCCCACATTGTTAAACGCCCTTATCCTTAACATTTTGCAAACTACTAGCATATATATGATCAATCAGTGTACTGGTTTTGAGTGTAACTATCGTTAGAGTTTTGACTAAATGTTGCAAGTTCATACACGCTGCACATTGTGCAAGAGATTTAGACTTAGCGTCACGCTGCAGTAAATCAACATTAAAATCCCCAAGAATAAATAATTCCCTAGAAACATTGCATGCATAATTAAAAACACTAAAAACATCTTTACATAGTACATTATCTGAGTTTAAGTAGCCTAGAGATCTATATATATTGGCAATAACTATAAGCTTAGTATTTGTAAGCTTAATAATTATAAACAGGACCTCAGTAGTAGTCTGAATATCAGTAACTAAATCTGAGTGCAAGCTACTTTTAATATACGTAACCAATCCCCCACCATGCCTGGCACTATCATTTCTATAAACACAGTAGTTTTCAGTAGCAATCTTATTTTCTTCTATGTTAGTATTTAACCATGTCTCAGATACACACCTTACATCCAAATTATAATAAAACATGAGAATAGATAACTCATCCTTCTTTAATCGTAAGCTACAAGTATTAATATGCATAATTACTATACCTTTAGGTAGGCATGCTATCTCAAATGAACTCAACAGAGATTCATAAGAATTATTAGTAGGCAAAAATATTGGAATCATCATTATTACCGAGAAAACTCAAAACAGGGTCAATATCAGAGATAATAAGCTGATTGGTACATAATAAGCATATTTAAGTGTAAAAAATAGAGAGGGATTTGAATTCTGAACTGCTTCGGCTAAGTTTCAAACAGTTTGTATTATGATATAAGGAATTACATTTGATACATCTAATTGCAAGTTTTCTCGCATTAGCTTTACGACATATTTGGCAAATTTCACCTTTTTTTGAGAGACAGAACGTAAAAGTTTTATTTACACTGGTACACAATCGTACTTGCCTAAACGACACAGTAACAAACATACATTGTTTTACAAAAAATATTTACACATAAATGCAATGTTATATAGTACATCATGGAAACTAATATACAGTAAACTTTGTATATTAGCAACCTGGTTAAAGGAAATAACTGCTATTAGCAAGAAAAATAGACCATTTGGTTGGCCGGCTATGCTAGCAATGTTATAATTTTCCGGCTAAAACGTATTCGATACAAGGAAAAAACCGTTGTTAGGAATTGATTTTGTACCATATTATGGTATTTTCGATCATTTAAAAGATTTTTTTTAAATTTAGGGACGAAGTATCAAGGATAACACAGTAACTGCATTTGTACCTGACCAATACCTACCTAATTCCCTTATTTTCTTTACTTTTTTAGGTGCATTTAAGTAGGTCATGTTATTTATAGAATACACAGCATACTTGGTGACTGTTGACTGTTCGAAACTACTGTCAGTAGTTCATCAGTCCTTAAGCAATAATATTCTGTTTAAAATGTCGGCGAAGAGAAAAAGAAATTCACTTAACACTGAGCAAAAGTATGAACTTTTGCAAAAACTAAGCTTGCACAAGCAAATAGACGTATCTAAAGAAACAGGCATTAGTACGAGTGTGTTGTGTAGAATTAAAAAAGACGGTGAGAACATCACAGATGCGTGGATGAAAAGAAAAAATTTCAAGGAGCATAAACGATGTTCCCGTCATGATGTCGATACAGTCTTGCTGGAATGGTTTTCGTTAAAAAGGCCTTAAGGTGGTCATGTATTTCGCCCAATCCTACAGTGTAAGGCAACGCAACTGGCTAATTTAATTGATAAGAATCAGATCTGGCAATGCAGTCACAGCTGGGTAACAAGATTTTGTGCTCGGCATAACATTGCTTGGAAAGGATTTAACGGGGAATCTGGTGACGCGGACGACAATGCAGCCAAAAGTTGGATCCCGACTTAGCTTCCTTATTTTCCAATCTCCATAACCTAAGCCTACATTTAAGTTCCAATCAAACTAATGCAAAGCAAACTAACATAACAGACTATTTTAAAAAATCAACATAAGTACTTAAAATATTTTCCTTTTAATTTACACAACTGTAAAAAATATCTTGACTTCGTTTTAACTTACAACTAATAAAAAAAACTAACTGTATATCTGTAAATATTTATATCGTTCCGCACACAAGGAAAATTCCTTAAATGGTTAAAAGGAACAACCGCTAAAAGGCACTAATTTGACCGGTCCCACGGAGTTGCTTATGTACGAAGTTTACTGTACATTCTTATACCTTATATACATATGTCAAAATAAAATAGATATTAAAATATACCTAATTATCACAAGTGAGAAATATATGTGATATACATACTAAAATAAACAAATTTAAGCAAAATAATTCCGCCATATGTCAGACTTTGCCAAAACATAAGCAATAAAATCTAAAAATATGTAACCCGCGAGGACAGTACGGGATAATTTGAACCCAGGGTGGATCTTAGGTCCATCTGACATATTGCACATATTGGTAAAACCATGTTTTACGAACTGCAATATTAAATAATGGTAGTATAAAATTAGTTTTGTTAGTATTGGCCATAGAAATGTAGAGAACACCAACAAAGCTCAGAAAAGTGCCTACAAGCAGAGAACTGCGCCATCTAAATAGGGGTACAACTTGCATGTTGTGAAGTGCTAAGGAGCTGTTGCAAGCAGTTCCGCCCTACAGCTGGAAAGGCGCTGGTGTGCTTAGTCCCTATACAAATGTAATGCTGAGGAGCTGTTGTTTCCACCCACGTATAGACAGCGCGAGCGTGCGCAAAGATTTTTCTTATGTATCAGGCCAAGCTGGAAAAACGTCCTCGCATGGAAGTTTCATTACAATGCTGAGTGCCTATCGCGGGTGTTCTCTAGATTTCTAGGGTTTTGGCATTTTCAAACCGTGATATTCTTTTGGGAAATTGAAAGCTTTTCAATTTACCACTTTATTCCAGTATATGCCAGGATAAGCCAATGTACCACTAAAATAGTATTTACCACCCGTAATATGTACCGGTATTTACGATGGTATTTTTTTTAATACTCACTGGTCATGGAAGATTCCAGGCACACATGCACAGGATGAGACTAGCCAATTCACCTCTGTGTTCACATTGTGGACTAGAGCAGGAAACAGCACGTCACTTTCTGGCTGAGTGTCCGAGATATATCATGGTCAGGAATATTTATCTAGGTGCATGCATCTTGACAACAGATCAACTACTACTGGCTACACCAAGAGACTTGTTGTCCTATTCTATGGCAACAGGTCGTTTTGCGTAATGCCTAAATTAAAGCTATAGTATAAGGGGAGTCTGCAATGGGCCTATTAGTGGCCCGAGCGGCATTTTGCATAGTATTATACTATGTAAGATCCCTTCAAATACAATACAATACAATACCATGGTATTTACCACGGCCGAACCCTGTCCTATTCCCTAACTGAAATTCGTGTTGACCTCTATTAACGGTATCTGCTGTTGATGTCAGAGTAACAGTATAAAATGATTCAAAAACTAACAGTAACGTGGTACACTCACCCATATTTTTCAAAGAGTGTAACGTACTCTAAACTTACGTTTTCTGACACACAAAGTGAATTCAGTGCTTAGCATGATTGAAAATATAAAAATCCGGCGCTTCGCTAGATTTGTCGACCGGGGGGCCGGAAGTAGATGCTGAGCTTCAACAAAGGCGCAACATAATTTATGTAACGCTAAAAGATGATATAAGATTTATGAAAGCTCCCCTAACATCAATAAGCCATATACAAATGTACGTAGCATTTAGGTAAATATAGCTGGAATCTTATTAAGAATTGCTCCATTTACATATGACGTCATTTATAGAGCCTTCCCTACAATCAGTAAGTCATATACGAATGTACGTTGCAAGCAGTTAAAAAAAAGGTTGGAAAAAATTTTAATGTTGAAATTAGGGGTAATAAAAACAATTATATTTAAATGACGTCAATATGGACGATCCCTAAATATCTGTATACTATATAGGTATATTTATGAAATTTAGTTAAAGTGGGTTGGAAAAAAATTCAAACTTGGAAATAGGGGCATTTAAAACTATAAAATGTGAAGGACGTCATTTTGCACCATCCCTCAATATCTATATACTATATAGGTATATTTATGACATTTGGTTAAAGTGGGTTCGAAGAAAATTCAAACTTAGAAAAATCGGCATTTAAAACTATATAATGTAAAGGACGTCATTGTGGACGATCCCTCAATATCTTTATACTATATAGGTATATTTATGACATTTAGTTAAAGTGGGTTGGGAAAAAATTCAAACTTAGAAATAGGAGCATTTAAAACTATAAAATAAGAAGGACGTCATTGTGGACGGTCCCTCAATATCTTTATACTATATAGGTATATTTATGACATTTAGTTAAAGTGGGTTGGAAATAAATTCAAACTTAGAAATAGCGGCATTTAAAACTATATAATGTAAAGGACGTCATTGTGGACGATCCCTCAATATCTTTATACTATATAGGTATATTTATGACATTTAGTTAAAGTGGGTTGGGAAAAAATTTAAACTTGGAAATAGGAGCATTTAAAACTATATAATGTAAAGGACGTCATTGTGGACGATCCCTCAATATCTTTATACTATATAGGTATATTTATGACATTTAGTTAAAGTAGGTTGGAAAAAAATTCAAACTTAGAAATAGGGGCATTTAAAACTATATAATGTAAAGGACGTCATTGTGGACGATCCATCAGTATCTATATACTATACAGGTATATTTATGACACGTAATTAAAATAGGTTGAAAAAAATTTAAAGTTAGAAATGGGGGTACTCAAAACTATAAAATGCAAAGGACGTCATTATAGACGATCCCTGAATATCTTTATACTTTATAGGTATATTTATGACATGTAGTTAAAGTAAATTGGAAAAATTATTTACACATGAAAATGGGGGTACTTCAAATAGTTAAATGTCGAGGACGTCATTAGGGACGATCCCTGAATATATATATACTATGTACATAGGTATATTTATGGCATGTAGTTAAAGCAAAGACGAGAGATCTGCCTAGAAGACTGGGCAGAGGTATGTTATTATTCCTGGAAAATAGTCCAGCCCATTTCCACATTACGCCTTCCCACCAGCAAGGATAAACTTGAGTAAGATTGCCTTGTTTTGGTAGGAATAAATCAAATTCAAATTCCGTAATTAAATTTCAGTTCAAATTCAAAGTTTAGCGGAAACTAAAGCGATTGGTAGCTATCATACATGGTCTCGATCGCTGATTAGTCCGTCGGACACATGGTCTCAGCTGTCCATTGGCCAGCTCAAAAGGAGAGAGAGAGATTTTGACGAAATAATAATACATACTACTGCCTTGTCTTCTAGGCAGATCTCTCGTCTTTGTAGTTAAAGTAGGTGGGAAACAAAATTTAAACTTGCAAATGGTGGTACTGAAAATAGTTAAATGTGAAGGACGTCATTAGGGACGATCCCTAAATATATATATACTATATAGGTATATTTATGACATGTAGTTTAAATAGGGTGAAAAAAACAAAGTTAGAAAAGGGGAGTACCTAAAACTAAAAATTGTGATACACGTCATTATGGACGTTCCCTGAATATCTATATAATATATAGGTTTTATGACATGTAGTTTAAATAGATATTTTAAAGTTGATTCTGTAAAATGGTGAGGAAGGTGAATTCCGAATGCATGAGCTAGTGTTGGAAGAGTGGACCCCCGTCATGAGAACGCATATTTTGATCACTATACCAGTCTGCCCTGTGAACGTACATATGTCAGCAGTACATTTAGTTGTAATGGATATTGGTAAAAATTTTCCATGTAGTTTAAATAGGGTGAAAAAAACAAAGTTAGAAAAGGGGAGTACCTAAAACTAAAAATTGTGATACACGTCATTATGGACGTTCCCTGAATATCTATATAATATATAGGTTTTATGACATGTAGTTTAAATAGATATTTTAAAGTTGATTCTGTAAAATGGTGAGGAAGGTGAATTCCGAATGCATGAGCTAGTGTTGGAAGAGTGGACCCCCGTCATGAGAACGCATATTTTGATCACTATACCAGTCTGCCCTGTGAACGTACATATGTCAGCAGTACATTTAGTTGTAATGGATATTAGTGAAAATTTTCCATATGTATTTTCAATGGCGAAAATTGACAAGCTCTCAGCTCCGTATGTACCTTCCATGTATTTTCAGCCCTTTTTTTATCTTGAAAGATTTGTTTAATTCTTGGTCGGTTTAACTGCTAATTGCGAAGAAACTATAACTTCCATTATAACCAAAAACTATACAGCACTTCTCCCTCGCTTTTCTGGGCGATTAAAATTTGTTTGAATTTAAAATCTTCAAAAATGCGACCTGTAGCGTGCGACCAACAGCCATGCGGACAGACAGACAGACAGACAGACACCAGACACCAGACCAATAGATGCTTGCTCAGCATCTAAAAAGCACTTATGGCAGCATTAAGTGTATTGGTTACTGGGAAGTAACCCAGATAACGTCGACAATACTGTCATCATTTAACGATCCACTCACCCTTACATATGTAAGGGATGGAATATGATCTATTTAACATTGCGCTACATAGAGTACGCATTGGTACCCACCCGCGCCCACGACGTCTTGCCTTCCTATAGCGTGCCCCTTTATTACGCTCAATTTGATTAGCTGTCTTTAAACGACTGCCTTCACCCGCTATGCAAGGCTGGCGACCACTGTAAATATTTTACTAGTTTGTTCTCGTTTGTTACTGGAAGATTGTCATGCACATTGTGATTGTTCACAATCTATACTTGCTAGTTTGTGCTTGTGGAAGAACAAACACAAAAAAAAAATTGTTCTTAATGAACAAATTACAACTGTAGTAGGGTTTCTAAAAGATGAAGCCGTTTCTTCTGAAACATTCAAAAACTGTTGCAATATCACTGAGCTTGAGCGAAATTAGATTCTGATAAGTATACCCTAATTAGAACCTAATTTATTACTAATCAAAAAGCGTTTCTCTGCTAATAAAAAGCTCAAGCTCATCACTGATACCAATTTATAAGCAATGACGTACGCGTATTTTTCTCCATTTAAACTGTTATTTATTAAACATCTTCCTATTAGTTAGCCATTTTTTTACTTCCAGCATATGCAACACGTTATAAAGCGATTTCAAACGACGACGTTTTAAATTTTGTTTAAACTAGAGATATTACGATGGACTTGAATATAATTAGATTCCGGTAGTCATCCCCGTCCTGGCGTCGAAACTCATGATGTGAAGAGCGGAACACAGAACTCCAAGCTGCACTCCACCGAGTCCACTCCGCTTCACTAAAAAGTGGAGTACAGCAAGAGTTCCAAGTTACCCTTGAGGTCTGAGTTCGAGTTCCAAAAATTATTATAAGAACCAATGTTGCAGGACATTTTTCCTACCCAAGAATGTTTTTTGTTGTAAAATGCAAACTCAATATTGCATCTTGGGGCGCAGTTGGAGCATTGGCAGTACGTATACATACAAATAATGTAACATATTAGTTATTTGTCGTTAGCAGGGAAGGGATATAATTATAATATCTCATAAAAAACTTCCGTTTCAAAAAATCCCCAAGCAATCTTAACCATTATTATTGTGTGGAACGAAGGGTACACTGTACTGTGCCTACATCATAAGAAACTGAAGAAACTTCTAGGTTGTCCCAAATAAGGGGCCAGACACCAATGACGCCACTCAACGTTAGCATGTTTTGGGACACACCCACCCCTGCGTGACCCTCTTGAGCATCGCTTAAATAGTTATGTTTAACATGTATTGTTTTTGCAATGTAACATACCCTCAACATGGATGACGTCATTTGTGTCCGGCCCCAAGCCCCAAAGATAAAAGTGAAAGGAGTCAATTTGAAGTTCCCGCAAAAATGTTGTCATAACCGAAAATTCGGTTTTTAGATCGGTAACTCAACGAGTATGGGCTAAAATGATACATCATTCGAACGGTAATGATTAGCAGAATATAATCGCATTCGAGTTCAGCGAGATATTTCAACAGTTTCTGAAATTCCACGAAAAAGCGAGTTTTTTTTGAAAATTTTTGAAAATTCCCTCTAAAAATTGTTGTATTGATCGAAAGTCAAAAATGAAACCACAAATGCCTCTATTGTTTCAAGGGCTTTAAAATGAGCTATAATTTGCCCAAATCAGCTCAGTATTTCTAAAAGGTTCCAGAATATGTAAATCGGTAGAAATAGGTAAGTTTTAAAGTGGGCTAGGTAAGGGGTAAGCCCCAAACAATTACCAATCGTTTTTAAAGCAATCATTATCATCCTCAGTAATTTTATTCATTACTTAAAAAACTATTTTAAAGTTTTTCATTCTTTCAATGCCGCACAAGATGTAAGCCTGGGCTACATAAGGCTTGTGGGCCACATGTTTGACAGGACTAGTATCTAGTAAGGTATTCCATACTCTAGATAGCAGTATGATAATACACGCCAGCACTGCAACAGCTATAGGGGACTAGAGGAGTAGAATGGATTAACTGGGACAGCACCTGTTGACTGGTGCAATTAAATATGTTGCACTAGGTAATTCTGTAATTTTTCCCCACTTTGTAGTTCTACTTATGTCCGTGGTTTGCTCAAATTCAGATCTGAGTTTTACAATTGTGAACTCTATAAACAATTCGTATTAAGCACATTGCTTCAACAATCTTATTCTACATACAATTCACAACAGGCACGTTACTTGAACAATCTTCCATATGCATGTCAACGCCAACTAACAGTACTAAAGACTAGTTCAAATCACGAAGAAAGAAAGAATTCTGTCTTATCAGTTGCTGTGCTCCTCGCTAACTGTGTACTCTTCACATCTCTCTACCTGATGTTACTATTTAATCAAAATAGCGACTTTTGGTTACATTACTGTAGTAAAAATAGTAGAACACGAAGAATTATAATTTTGTTGCTGGCATGTAAATATCTGAAATAAACACGTAATCTAAACGATACATTAATATAGAAATATACACAAACATGGAACGGAGTGGGTTTGTGGAAAAAAAACTTAACCATTGAATTATTTACGAAATGTACGAAAAGAATAGAAGAAAATACATCTCGATAAACAACAGAAATGTTTCAAGAATACAAAGGAGATTTGCTGGAAGTTAAATTAACTGTAAAAAGAATTGTTTCGAACAGATTTACCGTGTCAATATTTCTTTTTGTTCAATGGTGCCTTCTGCAGGTAAGCATAATTCATGTTAATCCACCCAGCCCATGTTAACAGTTAGTGTTATCTTTATCTTTTACGAAATGTTTCGTTTTCTTTGATAAGTGATGTCCGGTAAAGGCCGGTAACGGATGTCCAACTTTAATCAGTGATATCTAATAGCAAATTCTCAAAGCGACTAGAAATACGATTAGAACGTTTCAATAGTGTTTTATTACAATTTACCTGAATTACCACTGAACTAGGCCCCGCCTCCTGCGGCCGAGAAAAAAATATAATCTAATTTTAGCCTAATGTGAATAAGTAGCCTCAACAGTAATGTTAAAATAAATAAAAAACATGAGCTTCGAAATCGAAGACTAAATCTGAAATCAGTCAACGGCTCCGTCATCCGTAGTTTATTTACTTTATAGGCAACCATAATAGTAATGTGAACCGATACGAATTACAGCTAATGCAGCATCCAGCCATTGTGTGTATAAGTGGAGGAATTTTATTGTCTCTTTTCAAGAATTTGAAAACTCTCGCTCGTCTCAAGTTCTATGCTACTTTATATTAATATATTTTTTCATATTTCGTCGATTTATATACATTAAGCTTCAAATTGAATATTTTTTTCTTTGACATCAGTTACCAAAGTTAGACATCACTTTCCAGACAATACTCAAATGAAAATAATCCTCATAATAATAAAATTCAAATAATTCTGTCCGCCCTTTCTGTCCGCTGTTCCCCTCTATTACCTTATATATTTTAAACAGGGTTCGGGATTCGGGGGTGGTTTTAACCACCGGCTTAAACTAAGCGGTTTCAACCACAAAACAGTATTTCATGTCGTAGAACCTGTATTAACACTGAACCAGGCTCCTTCCTAAAGCTGCCTGAAAACGGATAGGCTACATTTTCCCCTGCCGCCTTCGGCAGGGCCGCCTCCGGCGGCCGAGGGAAAAATACCTAACATACATCATAACATAACGTGACATACATCCATCGCCGCATGTTCTCTGTTACTCTATATTATCAGATTTATTCATTTCTCGTCGATTTACATTCATTGCACTTCAAATAAAAAAAAAGTTCTGGACATTACTTACCGAAGTTGGGCATCACTTACCGAAATAGGCATCACTTACCGAAATAGGCATCACTTACCGAAATAGGCATCACTTACCGAAATGGGCATCACTTACCGAAATGGGCATCACTTACCGGCCTGGGCATCACTTATCAAAGAACAGTCTTAAATGCTGTATTTGGTGCAATTTTTGGTGACATGAAAGTTTAGTATTGTCTGTATACTCAAACGAACATCCCCTAATGATGAAATTTTTAGTTTTTTAGCTACAAATATTGTTCGTGGATGGTTTTGCTCTGTTTAATGTTTTTTAAATTCATCATGAATTTTGTTAACTTGCTGTAATGTTGTTATTCTGAAGATGTTTTAATTGAGTTTGGAGTTACCCAGGAAATCTGAATACCTTTTTTCCGAAGGTGTTTCATCACGTTAAACGTACTGAACCCGTTTGCACTATCAATCACTCTGCTACTTTAGCAAAAGTCTAGAAACCTTTAATATTAATGTATGCTAAAAATCGCAGAGCTAAATATTAAAGTTTGTTATCGTCGGTAAAGCAAAAATCCGGTTTCTCTTCTATTCTTTGCTAGGTGCAAATCCATTTTCTTGCAATTTTTTCTAAAAGTGAAACCGTTTCCTCCCATCGATATTGCAAAAAAAGGAAGCGGTGTTGCTTCCAGGAAAAAGTGATAGGCCAATGTTTTGTTTCTAGCCGAGAATAACAAAAACAAAAATTCTTCATTATCATCATAAAGGCTACACGCGTATTATTTCGTGAAATAAAATTCCTTGCTATTTTACATCTTCATAACATTTATCACGTCAGCTCTAACTTTGAGCATTAGTTACTACTAAATTGCCTATAATTTTTAGTTGAGACTTAAAAGAATGATTGATTGATGTTTGAAGCACAAATTATGGCATCGTTCATATTATGATCGGCATAATAATAAAATTAAAATATCAATATTAGTTCTTCAGGATGATTCGAGATAATCTATAATTCTAAATAATATTAAACTCCTAACCATTGAAGTGTGTGCGCTGTAAAAGTAATAAATGCTGATAAAACGTGACGCTCCGGTCACAAATTTTGAGTTCCAAGTTAGTTAGCTTAACATTATTATAAACAAATGGATAACCTATATTTTCAAACTGCAATACATTTAATTTATCGCAGATCATATTTTTAACTTTAATACATAAGGGAAAATAAGGGAAGTTATTTTCTTCAGGGGTACAATTGTAAATAGGGAGTCTCTCAGTTTCTCCAAGGGGTTTCCCCTTGTCTAGTTATTTTCGGACTTCCCAGTTTATGCAGTGGTGGTATTGGATCCATCATAAATGCATTTAGATATTATGTTGATTTGACAACAACCCGTGGGTACAAGTTCATTTTTAAAATCATTGCTTGGCTTCTAGGAAATGACAAAAACAATTGCAAAGCCTATTTGCCTTCAGTAGACACTACCAATACTACTAATAACTCACTGCGTCGTATAAGTGCTGTTATTTTGGTTGCTTAAAGAATTAATATCATTGTGTTCTGCGTTGGACATCATAATACACTTAGTTAATGCCAAAATCCTTTGATAACCTCGCATAATAGGCACGACCTAATAATTGTAGCTCAAAGGCTGTATTTTATTGCTTAAGTGTATCTCTAGATTACACTCCTTGAATTCAAAGCTTTCGGCCTAACTATAGTAAGTATTGATGCAATATTTATACCTAAACCAAGACCTCAATATACATAAAAAATAAAATTGAAAATATAATAGGTATGTAAGACACGCAAGGTGAGGAATAATTAAGTAAGTGTAGGAACTCAAAGATACTTTTGAATACTGATTTTCTTGAAAAACTAACTGCTTTTTGAAACATTATGTGCAACGTTTCGATCTACTTAATGGACTTGATCTTCTTCTTGGAACTTTTAAAATAGATGCGAGTAATCCGCGGTATTAAGTTAAACCGTGTGTAAGTTGAGAGGAACGGGTTATTATAGGTTCCAGGTAGGTTTGGGAAGACTGTCGTGACGTCACTACGAGATCAAGTCGTTTTAGATAGAGGACTCACGTGGTTGCCTCACTGTAAATATATTTGTTGCAAGGCATTAATAGCGCTAGCTAGATCCAAAAGAATGGTTGAAAGGAAGTAGGGACTATCTCCAAGAGTGGTCAAGTAGGCTTACACTGCCATCGTTAGACCTTTATTGGAGTATGGTATAGTGGTGTTGGCCCCGGCTCTTTTGAAGGTCTTGTATGTCTCCGCCTTTAAAAACTTTAAAGGCAAGCGTGCCAAATGATAACAGGAGCACTACGCTCAACTCCAACATCTGCCATGCAGTGCTTGATTGGCATTTCGCCTATAGTGTTTACGTTGAAAGCGGTGGCTATACGGTCCTGGCATAGGCTCAATACAAGGGGTTCTTTGGACTCCTAATCCGATGTTTCGGGGGGCGTTTAGTCACACGGCAATCTATGAAGGGTGGGGCAATTCCAGCGCTACTTTTTGCATGCCAACTGACTGGACGAACCTCAAAGACATCAATATTAAACGCTATGATGTTGATATTTAATGTCGTAGTGTGTGGTCTTCTGATCTTTCGGAACTTCCCTCGGGTGTTGTCTGCTATACGGATGGTACCAGTAATGGAGTCCTTACGGGTTGCGGAGTACTCATTGAGGGGGGGACAGAGACAAGAACGACACTACTCTCTAAATCGGTTTACCTAGGTGAACACACCTCTGTTTTCTAATGTAAGGTACTGGCTATCTTCCACGCTCTTACATGGCTGGAGAATAACTACGCACGTGAACATCTATACACATTTATGTGGATAGTCAGAGTGCTCTAAAGGCACTTCAAGCAAGACTAACTACCTCGCTATTTGTCCTGGATTGCCATCACTGCCTTAATAGGGTTACTGCAAGCAACTCTGTAAAGTTGGTGTGGATCCCAGCTCACTCTGGTTACCGTGTTTACTGGACAACCAAAGAGCTGTCCTGGGAGGAGCATAAAAGGTCGTGAAACATGGAGCGAGGATGTAACATAACCAAAATATGGATTGACTCGCCACTCTATGGTAGTCGATCCTTAATTCAGCATTCGCGTAAGCACCTCCGTTGTCTAGTTGGTTAAATCACTGGACATTGAGAGCTAAGAAGGCATAAATATCTTTTGGGCTTATCGGACTCGCCAACCTGTTTATGTAGTGAGGAAGACAAAATCCCTATACATTTTTTTACCACATGCCCGAAGTTTGTTTTTACCAGGATTTTTTATCTAGGTAGCTGCATCCTCACATTAGGTATGTTAGGTCAGGCCACTGCGGGAGAGTTGCTGGCTTACGCATATGCCACTGGTTATCTCGTAGGCCAAAATTAAACATTATTAACGGGACGTCCGCATTGGGCCTTATTGGCCTAGGCGATGTCCATGTAGACCAGTCCCATGATCCACATGGTGCCCAAAAAAATTATAATAATAATAATACAGGTGACAGATACTCAGGTCGTCCATAAATAACGTTCTTCAAATATCATTGTTTTGAGTACCCCCATTCCTAACTCCAATATTTTTTGCAACCTATTTGTACTACATGTCATAAACATACATACCTGGTCATGTTGTAGACATGTAGGGATCGTCCATAATAACGGCGTTCAAATATCATAGTTTTACGAACCACGGTTTCTAACTTCAAAATTTTTTCCAACCTATTTGTACCACATGACATGAACATACATACCTGTGTAGGTTATATATATTTAGGGAAGATATGCAGGGATAGTCCATAATGACGTGCTTCAAATATTATAGTTTTTAATTCACCCATTTCCAACTTACCTTATTTCCTGAAATAGACTACGGGCCTGTAATAATACACGGGTCCAAATTCAACACGTCGTACACGGGTCTGTGTGGTACAAATTGAAATAGTAAACGCGTCTATTTTACACACTATTATATGGCAGTCCATGGGCCAATTTTAGTGAACATGCCTGCAATGGTATGCAGGATAGAGAGGCCTGAATTTTTGTGTTTGAACCTTTCCTGTAATAGAAAACCCCGTGGTCTATTTCAGGAAATACGGTAAATATATTTCCAACCTATTTCAACTACATGTCATGACGTACATACCTATATACGTTATATATATTTAGGAATCGTCTTCAATGACGTCCTTTACATATTAAAGTTTTTGGGTGGTATTTTAGTGCTTCAGTGATTTTACTCTAAAATGGGGTGGAAGTACATAACTTGACTTTATTTGTTTATGCAGTCATAATGCAAATTATATGCAGTGATAATTACTTCATGTACATACTTTTTCCTAAAGTCATATATTTAGACATAATTTAACTACCTATACTTGTTTTACCTGACAAACCAAAAAATTAGAATTATTGAATTAGGAGTTCAGGGTCGGACATGATAGTAGGAAAACTATTCATATTTTTGTTGATTGATTGATTGATTAATTTATTAACGAAGTTTAAACTTGCGTTATCGGGCATAGCCCATGGCGCAATACAATGTTTAAGTTTAGTAAAATACTTAAGATACTAACATGTGAGATTATTATTATGATTTTTAAAATGTCATGAATATACAACGCTAATTTAACAAAATAAAATTTTTGAATTACATTGACAGTTGAAAATTTAAGGATATTGTGTATTAAGTATTGATTTTGAGTGTAGAGTACGTGGTTGATTTTGATATGGAGGAGACGGAGACTAGGCATGGCAGGTGGTCAGGGTCCAGGTTTCATTGAGGCAAAGAGTATTTTAACTTAAAACTAGATTAAAATATTTCGCTGATATTTTTTCACATTTGGGTAGCCATTGAATTTCCAAAATACAAAAATCGCAAGAAATCGATTGCAGAAGCACATGTCATAGTTTTTTTCTACCGGATCTTGCTCTAGAACTCGATGAAGCAGATGCATTAGTGGCAGTTGCAGACGATTAGGGTTTGAGGGGGCGAGAAGTGGGTCTGTATCCTGGGATTTCAGGTATTTTCAGTAGAGATTTTTATTCAGATTCATAAAAGCTTGTAGTTTTGTTATCAGAATTAATAAGATATCGTGAAGACCATATTTTTACAGTGCTGTTTTGTTTTTGTTTCATTATTTTTGA
This sequence comes from Dicyrtomina minuta, assembly GCA_949802685.1. Lineage (NCBI taxonomy): Eukaryota > Metazoa > Arthropoda > Collembola > Symphypleona > Dicyrtomidae > Dicyrtomina > Dicyrtomina minuta. The sequence continues at coordinate 33,311,584 of OX461809.1, forward strand.
CTGGCTCAGTAGAAGTCGTTTGATTTCCCACTGCTCCCGACACAAGTACAATACGGTGAAAGCAGTGGAGGCGATGGTCATTAAGGCGGCGGTGTGAACAGAGGTGGCAATACTCAAATGGGAGGCGGAGAAAGGGGATTTATAAGTGTTGTGCAACACAACTTTCAATGATGCCTTATTAAGCTAGTACTCAGCTGTAAAAAGAATTAACTGTAATAATGCTTAGACATTCCCTATTTGCAGATCTTTTAGATCTGTCGACATAACAAATTTAAATCATAATAATAAGCATTAGCTAAACTGAAATTTAAATATAATTTATTGAAGTATACAACTAATTATTGTATGCCTTCTTTTATTTATATTAATTATGATAACGTCAGTAGCTGATAGGGTAATCTTTATCTTCCTCTGTGCAACAGAGTAGAAACAAAGTGGTTGGAGTCTTTCAGTTGAGTTGTGTGACAATATCATATGAAGTAAATATAACTGACAATTAAAATAAAATCATATGGAGTAAATGTCACTTACAAATAAAAGAATTAGTGTTTGAGTCACTGAAAGCCTTCACTGAAGAATAAAGTAATTGCTAATACGAGTACTTATAAAACAATTACTTGCACTGAAGTTTTAAAGTAGTTGTACTGAAGATAAAAGTAATATCACTGAGCGAATAAGATTATCCCAAAGTTTTTAATTCCGCCATTTTCAACTTTAAAACTTTTTCCAACCACGCTGTCGTCATTTAAGTGTTGCCACAATAGGGTTCTACTTTCTTATTAAAATAAAAAAGCGTACAACAAAAATGCGCGGTAAGCTCAGCATCTACTTTGGGCCCCCAGACAAATCCGGCGCGATGCGCCGGATTTTTTATTTTTCAGCGGACGACAGACACCGACGAGCTTAGCTCGCAGCGACTGAGGCAAAGTATCAGCATATAAGCTTTGGTACAGGGGGTGTGGGTGTTGTACATACTAATAATATAGTAGTAATAGGAGTATAAAGCAAGTGCCAAGCACTGGCCCAGGAACTGGGTGTTGTTTAGGCCTGTAAGAAATGCCTAGTATGCATAATTATGATTAGATTAGAAAAAATAGCTATTGGCCTAGGAAACCGTAATTTGTAATAACAGGAAGCTTCAAAGAATGTTATTAAAATATACTATACCGAAATTATTTTTAAACTCAATTCTTCTCAACAACTTTAAATTAAGATTTAGTCCTGAAAAGGACTTTCAATTTAAATAATGATAGGTAATGGATACTTGGATACGTACTAAGTAATAATGTATAGTCATCAGGTGAGAGTCCTTAATTTTGGCAGGGGGTTGTGTTTTAAATTACACCGCTTAAAATCAATTCAGAGAACCAGTAGTCGAATTTGAAACTTCAAAAATCACTTGGTTGCCTGGCTTTAGTGAATGTTTGTCGGCATCGGTATGCCGACAATGCCGACATTGCCGACCGCTTTTGGCCAGTTCGGCAATTTCGGCATTCACGCTAAATATGTCGGCATTGCCGAATGCCGACATTTTATTTAACCACCACAAATCAAGTGATTTACTTCGAAAATAACGAACATAGACGTTGGCAAAACATTTGTTGTAGCTGGCAGCTCGCGTTGCACTGTAGTTCCATTGAATGTCTGCGCGTGTATTCGTTCTTTATTAGAGCTACAAGCTATATCCTGTATAAAGTAGTTAAATAGTACAGCGAGTACTCGGTGCAAGGGAGGTAATGTCATCGTTACTTTGGGTGGCTTGATGACTGACAGGATGCCTATTTACGGATTAAAATTCGGTTTGGAAAAATAGTTTAAGCTTCATCACAGCCTATCCTCTGATACAACGCAGGTCTGTAATAGTACTCGGGGGGGGGGGGGTAGGCTTCTTAGTTTGATTAGTACAGGGGGTAAAGAATATAGAATGTCATATACATACTATTTTTTAGTTTGAATTAGCTATAATTTTAATTTTTAATGTCGCCCTGCGTTGAATTTATCGACCTATAAAACCTGTTATTTGGTCAATTATTTGAATTTATGTCGTTTTCTCTGCATTTTACTAACCAAAGAAGCAAAAACAGTTCATTTCGTTTAATATTATTGCCGTAATTTACAATGTCGGCATTGTCGGCATGTCGGTAATTGTCGGCATTGACGATGTCGGCATCGACATTGTCGGTATTGCAAAACCTGTCGGCATTGCATTCACTACCTGGCTTAAGAAATACAAATAGAAATTATCAAACACGGGATTTGACAAATTAAGCACTCTGTCGTTATTAATAGCTGTTTTGATAAATAAAAATTAAATATGAGACTTGGATGTGGTAACAGTAGATCATCTAGTTTTAAATTGGAAAATCTTGCACTTTTGGATTGTGTTATCCGTCCTGTGTTGTGTGATTCTGTTGAATGAAATTGGGAAACATTGAAGCATTCCCAATGAAACAGTACTAACTCATACTTCCTGTTCAAACAACAGTCGAATATGCTCTATACTCTATACATTGTTACATTTCTTTGCGAACATGAATTTTCAAAACGCGTTAATCCACTGGACTTCAAGCGTTTTGCTATCAAACACCTAAATTGTTTAATTGCAGCTGTGAAAATAGGCAGAGGTTCACCAGACCAGATTCCACAGAAAAGCCCCGTTTATAGTACGTGATAAATTGAGTCATGTCATGTTGGATTGGTACATTTAATTTAGTTTGGTTCATTTTTATTATACGTTGGGCATCACTTTTAACAATATGTGTTAAATAATTGTTACATGGTGTATGCATGTATTTTGCGAACGACAGCATTTCGTGTTGATAAATCTCAATAGTTTTTCTCTCTACTTACTTTATGGATGTGATTTTGTGAGTGGGATATTTCAAAAGTATGTGACTGAGTGTAACCCGCCGACACGCCCGTACCCCGAACCTGAAATGACGGTCTGAATGTGTGGAAGTTTACGGGTCACACATAAATGGCTTCACCCAAACTTGCTAAATTTTGGGAACCATCCACTCACCGTGTTACTTGTTACCTTCTTAAGCACTCTTTAAGCAAGGATTTTTGAACAATATTGTTTTAAACTGAAGCTTATTATTGATTATCATTGCATACACGTATTTAGAGCTCCGATTGGGTCCGAAAATCATGGACCTGCACCCGAATCACGGGTTCAATCAAATTTGAACCCGGGCCTGGACCCGAACCCGTGGTCCCGGGTTCAATTTTTGTGCACTCGCACCCACTAAGAGGTAATTTTAGACGTATTTGTTTGTTAACCATATAATTAGGGTAAATAAAAAGCGCAGTTTATGTGTTTTTCATGCCCAACTTTTTTTTTCTTCGATTTAAAACGTATATAGGTACCTATGTAGCTTATGGACACCACTCCCCACTATTATGTTTACTTTTACTGAAAAATTGCCTAATGCACTGCATTATGAACAACGCACAAGAAAAATCATATAAATTAGTTAAAAAATAGGTATTAATTAGAACGCAAGTTCTGAGCTAAGAAGTTTTGAACTTGATTTTAATTTTGGAGATTTTCGAAAAATTTTTAAGTGCAAACGTAGAAAAACTGTAATATTAATTTATAATTATCACAAATGCTTTATCTCGCAGAGGTGCTTGGTGAATGTAATTCTTGCTGCTGCGAATTAATAATCTGCTCATTTTCAAGCAAAGTTCAATATCACTGTCATCCTCAAAACTCAAATTCACAGTGATTGCTATAACTAGCTGATCACCACTAAAACTGAAAGGAACTTAATATAATAGGACTGACGTCTTTCAAACCGGGTTTAAATTTCCACACCAACAGACACTATACGCACTACAACATGGATTTCTATTGTTGTTTAATATTTTAAGTGTCAAGCGAGAAATCTTGTACAAAGTTAAAACTAATATACGTCCGGTTCGACGGAGTAACTTAATGGTTACAATTTTGTTTTATACACTCATGCAGGACATCCATACAGCAGCAATCCCAGTTACCTCTCAGAAAGGCGTATTAGATTGCACAAAGCCACACGCCGTCATGCACTTCCACGCAACACGCTGTTTTTTATATTCAATTACATGTACTACTACCGGACCCAAAGGACCCGGGTCCGATGGGTTCGGGTCCGGCTCCACTGCACGTATGCACCCCAACCCGATGGGTCCGGACCCACAATCACTTTTAGTCGGACCCAAACTCAAACCCGGACCCGGACCCAAATTCAGGTTCAAAGCAACAGGGTACACCCGGGTGCACCCAAACATTTGGGTTCAATGAAGTTGCACCCAGGTCCGGACCCAAAGACCCGGGTCGCACCCGGACCCGATCGGAGCTCTACACGTAATATTACTAAAAGAATAAAAGCCCGCCTCTAATAACAGCCAGGTGTCTAGAAATATTTGATTGAAGTTTTATATGATTCAATGAAATTGGTCCAGTATTAAAAAATTTTCAAAATTCCGGTAAATTATGTAAATAGTAAAAAAGGAAGTAGCTAGCAATTGTCCAAGCAAACACACGCGTTGTTCGCTAGTCGTTTTGTTTTTCACAAAAACCGACACTGGCCCAAATATTGTTTTAACACAGCGTGCTTGCAATAATATATTTATATACGATACGATTACCAAATTAGATTATTTATTTTGAATGTATATATGCAGTATATGAAATATTTAATTACGACAATGGAGTCATACTGTAAATAGAATTTATATAACATGTCATGCTCATGACCATGGGTGACCTGCTCATGACCTACCAAACTGGATAAGGGTGTGTGCCGTTTTTAAGTCCTATGATCTGTTGAAATAGTGTTTGATTGTTCACTTTAAGTGTGACATCTGTTTTATATTTTTAATAGCGAACCCGACATCAACCTAACATGCAATGATTATGCTCAACTTAATTTTAGTTAATAGATAATTAATATACTACAACTATGGTTGTCGCATAATTAACCTAATTGCAATAATTCGTAACAATTTCAAAAAGAAGCTACGGGTCTTAAATTCTAATCTTGAAATATAGTCGGATTATTGTTGGCCCGTTACAACCCATTGTTGGAATATACCCGGCAGTCAGAGTTTATGCGAACTGTCCGCCAAGCAAGACATAAATTGTCGGAGTTGAGTTGGGCTACTGATGTTGTTTGTAGATTATTAACTAAGGAATGGTCAGGTCCCCCTGAGCCCTGAACAGTAGTACAGAAATTCTCTGAGAAAATGTCCTACACTCCAGTGAATACATTTTAGACCACGACATTAAATGTTACAAAACGAAGAATTGAACGAAGTTTAGGTGCTTGAGTTTCAGCAAATGCTTCGTGTGACTTCATCCCCAAAGCTGTAAATGGTAAAAACAGAACAGGGTACCCAAGATTCTAAAATCATCTAGAATTCTTTCGGTAACACATTTAGTATTATTGTTATACTAAGTTTATTGTCGATAAAAAATTGTAAGTGTTAAGCGATTGAGATGTGATAATGAGTGAGTGCAAGAGTAACATAAACTTAATCACAAATGACAAAGTATAAGTTTATTGGTTCACTGATAAGTGATAAGAGTTTAGTACAACTATTTGCTTTGGAAGTGGTAGAAAAAGTGAAATTAATAAAGTAAGATTAGTCCAAATTACAAATTTTAATTCTCCTTAAAATTACGTTTTGAAAGTCAAAGTCCGACGCATCCGCTGATAGCATGGTCCACATCTTTTGATAATTTAGTCATCCTCAAATATACGCTGATCAATTACATTCAATCGATTACTCATGCCTGATCTCATTCATAAATTTGAACTATCAAAACTACATGCTTGTGCCCTGCACAATACAACAATCCCCATAGCTACGAACTTTCGACCCCGAGTGCATGTATACATATGAATTAAATAGCATGTAAAAAAATGTAAATAGCGCTAAAAAAATCAAAACTTAAAAAAACATTTCAGAGTTAAAGTTTTGAGTTGTCTTCTACGGCTAGTGTTGAATCTTCAGATTTTGCTCGATTGTCACCATAAGCGACCGTTTTGATATCCGTAATCTTGATGTCCACATCCACTGGCCCCGGTTTGTGTGTTAAAACTATCGCTACTGCTACCTCAAACTGCCCCTTCCTCTCCCGCACCCGTTGCTGAGCATGCGCTTTGAACTGTTCCCCAAACTCGTCCACTGGAGTTGCTTCCTTTAGTACTCCTATCCCGTCCTCAGCCTACTCTTCTCTCATAGATTGTACATGGTAGGCTGTAAATCCCTTGTTGTCTGCTTTCTTTCTGCTTAGTGAATAATATATATCATCATTTTGGCTCCGATTTCTCCATTCTTGTTTCTTTAGTAATGCTTTCTTTTCCAAAGTCTAAATTTTATAAGAAAAAACATGTTAAACAGTCCCTATAATTGCTATCACTACAACCACAAATAACAGTCGGGAAATGTCGACTGTGACGTAGTACAAGGCCCCGTTGTATGTCTCATAAAAAACTATGCCTCCTACTAAAATTTTGGATTTTTTGCGTTGCTCTTTATTGCCTTTTCTTTTAATCGTAGTAGTGATCAATTATTTTTTTT